>CABHPP010131622.1:48820-87443 GCA_902168425.1 Peromyscus attwateri | reverse complement strand
CAGAGCTGCTAGCCCTCTTAGCACTGACTCCCATGATTTGACTCTGCGGTGTGCATTGCCTCTCAAGTGCTATGGAAACAGGCCAGGGGTTCCCCACTTCCTGTGAAGGAGATTATCTCTGAAATACAGCCTGACCTATATTTGGGCCTTTGACATTTAATTTAGGATCCCATTTTTGTACCTGTCTTACAGGTTGGTGATGCCCTTGATTAAGAAGCCAAATACCAGAATGAATTGAAATTTGTGCTTTTTTTGTTCTTTAAAAAAATAAGTGTATGTGTGTGCTGTGTAACATAGCACACACGTGGAGGTCAGAGGATAACTTGTGGGAATCAGTTCTCTTTTTCTACCATGTAGGTCCTCGGCAGGCTTGGTGGTAAGAGCCTTTACCCCCTAAGCCATCATGCTGCTCCTGGTTTTTATTTTATTATTTTCCTGCGTGGATGCCTGTGCGCTATGTGTGTGCAGTACCATAGAGGCCAGAAGAAGGCGTCACATCATCTGGAACTGGAGTTTCCTTCATTTTATTTTCAGTGCTCAGTTTACTAGGAAAGATGATGAAAGCCAATAGATGATTTATTATTGGTATACAGGCAAAGAGTTCTTCCAGGGGGCGCTGTTGACATGTAAACATAACTAGGTCCCGGTATGCAGGCCTGCAGGTCCACCCCTCTCCCACTATGTCCCAGTACATCTCCATCATTGTAACCACAGCCTCCTCAACACCATTTCCAAGTGCCTCTCCAAAGGTCTCCCTGCCTCTGGTACTAGCTCTTGGTAGATACTGTTGAATGCTTTCAGAGAGCTAATGTGTGGCCCCATCTCTGAGCACGTGCTTCTGTGGCAGTAGAATAGGACATCCCACACGCCAAGTTTGTGCTTTTATTACCTAAGATTTACATAATAGCTTATGCTTGCAAAATAGCAAGTATTTATCCTGTACAATATAATTTGGAAATGGGTCTCTTTGTTGATTAAAACTGAGAATATTCCATATTAGTTAGCAGCTTTATCTTGCTTACCTCTTCTGTTAAGTTTTATAGCATCATTCATAATAGTAAAAAATATAATGGATTATAGGCTCCATCAGTATATTCTTTTTTTCTTTGACACACCATTTTTCTGAGACTAGGTTTTATGGTGAGAATCTAGAGAAAGTGCTGAGTCCTACAAATAGTATGAAATCCAGTTTTCTCTGTTAGCAGATGTATGTACAGTTGGCTGCCAGTGAACACTTAGATATTTTATCTTATTTGAAATTAAACTTAACTGGTTGGCAGTCTCTCTTGGCAAGCTGAAACCAACAAAGAGGTATTGTTCATTAGTAAAATGAAGGACTTAGGCTAAAGCCCTATTATACTTATTGATGTTTCTCTAGACTTTGGGTCCTAAATGACTTCCCTTGTATTTTATTGAGAGAACGTGGACATTGCGATTCAGTTGCTCATTCCGCATCTGGGATTGATCAGTGCCCAGTACAGATGGTGGACCCTGTTCACACGCCAGCATCACTGAGCAGAGCAGACAAGTGCAGGACAAGTGACGCCGGAGGGAGATGAAGGCTTCCGAGGCTCGGGGTGCGAGGAATTCAGCTGGAGCTGCAATTCCTTCTGTTTCTTTTCTTAGATGGTCTGAGGTTTCCTTGTCTGGCTCTGACTTTTCAATGTAGCTGAGGTTGACCTTCAGCTCCTGCCTCCACCTCCTGAGTGCTAGGGTGTAGTTCTGTGACAACACACACCTTTACACAGAATGGGGGATCGAACCCAGGGCTTTGTGCATGCAAGTGCTCTGCCATCTCTGCCATTCTTCCCCAGAGCTGAACCTCACTTTCCGGGTTACAATTTTAATTTAAATTAGGTGATTCAAGAGGCTTTCTGGAGAAGACAGAAAGAGAAAGGCGCCTACGGAGCCCTGCAGTGTCTCAGGTGCTGCTGAAGAAGCACCATGGCTGATTCAACCTCTGTAATCCACAAAGACCAAGTTGCACAAGCAGATTCTGGGTGTGCGCAGTATTTGGGAGGGGGCTCCAGATTGTGTCTCTGTATGTGTTTATGGACATAAATGATTTAAAAAAAAGTCATCTTGTAAAATTGAAATGGTTGGGGGGTGGAGAGAGAGAGAGAGAGAGAGAGAGAGAGAGAGAGAGAGAGAGAGAGAGAGAAGAGAGAGAGAGAGCGCTAGCTGTGTGTGTGTGTGTGTGTGTGTGTGTGTGTGTGTGTGTGTGTGTGTGTGTGTGAAGGCTGGGGTCAACACTGGGTCTCTTCCTTAATCTCTCTCTCCCTTGTTTTTTGAGGCAGGGTCTCTCACTGAACCCGAGGTTTGCCGGTTAGCCTGGGCTGGCTAGTCAGTGAGCTCTGGAGATCCTCCTGTCTCCAGCACTATGGTTACCGGGGACTCCCTTTTTGATGTGGGTTCTGAGGAATCAAACCCAGGTCCTCAAGCTTGCTCAATAAGCACTTGACTGAGCATCTCCCCAGCCCAGATGAGCTTTCTGTTTTTTGTTAAAGCTCGTGCCTACACCAAATGGTAGATAATAACGTTTGTTTTCTGAGCAAACAGCAGGAGGGTTGCTGGGTGGGGGAGCCCAGGTGTGGCATATCCCTGCTTTGCTTCTCTTCGTGATGGAATATCTGACAAGGAGCAACTTACGGGAAGAGAGGTTCCTTTTAGCTCACGGTGTGAGGAGTCCGTGATGGCAGGGAAGGCATGGGGGTGTGTGTGGCATGGGAATGACAACAGCCATTTGTTCACCTTTCAGACAACCAGAAGCAGAGTGGGCTGTACACCCCCAGTACCATGCCCTAATGATCTTCTTCCAACTTGGCCCCACCCCCTGAAGATTTCCCAACATCCCAAAATAGCACCACCAGTTGGGGACCAAGTGTTCTAACTCATGAGCCTGTGGAGACGGAGCACCCGAGAGTCGTTGGCCCAAGTCCAGCGTTCCTTACCCTTGCTGCTGCTTTCCAGCTGGGATCACCATGCTGGTGACAAGAACCCTCTGGGATTTACAGGGACAGTGCGGGAAATGTCACCCTAGGCTGAGAACAGGTTTTGTAGGAAAACCCAAAGAGCAATGGAGCTGTGTCTAAGGTGCAGGTGGTGGCCCCGCTCAGGGTCAGCAGCCCTGTGACCTTGGGCTGTTGCTTTCTCACCCACTTCTTGAAATGACTAATTATCCGCTAGATGTGGTGCTTAGTGCTTTGTGTTCACCATCCCATGTAATGTGACAAGCTGTGACACACATAACTTCGCTAGCTCTCTCTGGAGCGCTTTCTCCTTGATGTGCAGTCCAAAGACACAGTCAGACCCCAGTTTGCCTTGTGAGGAGCTTGCCAACCGAGGGCAGACCACAAGGAGGGTTCCTTGGGTTTGTCGTGAGGTGAGCCAGGCTGTAGGACTGGCTCTGCCATTCCCGGTTGTTCTCTTCTTCCCCGTGTCTCACGTGGTGTGACGGAAAGTCGTGGTGTATGTTGTCGTTTTGTAAAATGGGATGGCGTGGCCGTGGCTTTGCTATGACTTTCCTCACATCAATTTCACCCTGCTTTGGGATGGGGGTGCTTAGAAGAGACGGACTGGAGCTGGAGGGGAAACAAGAAACAACCCCCGCACTGAGGGAGAGCCCTCCACAGAAACAGTGTTGAGGAAGGTTGTAAAGACTTCTGCTTTTCCTTTAAGGGTGTTGCCTAGCCCAGGCTGGCTTTGAACTTACCATGTAGCAATGTGTCATGTAGCCCAGGCTGGCTTTGAACTCATCCCCTTTTGCTTCTGATTCTCCTGTCTCTACCCTTCTAGGGCTGAGAGTATTGGTATGCAGCACCATTTCTGGTTTAAGTGGTGCTTGGGAATGAACTCAGAGCTCTGTGCATGCCAGGCAAGGATTCTGCCAGCTATCTTGCTAGCCTAGGACTTTGACTTTTTAGTGTATCTACTACTGACTTGTTTCCTGAAGTTTGTAAAGTAGTACCTAATGGTCCTGTTATTGCCTTTTAATCTCTGATGTCATTCTGACATTCTCATGGGTCAGTGTTTTGGGGTGTAAATAGATGGACCCCCACACGGGCATCTGGGCCTGACTACCACCGTAGTGGCTGAGTGTGCACAGAGCACCCTGTGGGCAGAGCCTACTGCCTCTGTCCAGCTCCAAGGCTCCATGTGGGCTTGGAGCCTCACAAAAGGAAACTTCCTCATCTCCTCTGTCCTTGTTTCTAGATGATGAACCAGGTGGAAGGTCAGCAGAAGAACCTCGTGCACGCCATCGAGTCCCTGCCAGGCTCCGGCCCCCTCACTGCCTTGGACCAGGACCTGCTTCTCCTGAAGGCTACCTCGGCCGCCACCCTCAGCTGCCTCGGGGAGTGCCTCACCCTGCTCCAGCAGAGTGTGCGCCAGGCGGGCCCATCTAGCCACAAGCCAGGGGCCTCAGGTGAGTGCTCCACTCCCAGCCCTGAGCTTGTCTGGTTCAGATGCGTATTGCCCTTTATGTGCATGTGCGCATCCTGTCCCATCCACCCCCTCTCAGTTTTCTAAGACAGGACCTCACTGTGCAGTCCAGGCTGACTTTGAATTCACTATGTAGCCTAGGTTGGCCTTGACCTTATGGTGATCCTCCTGCCTGGGCAGTCTTAGGGCTGCAGTTATGGGTATGGACCACCATGCCCTACTTTTTCACTGTCCATCCATCCATCCATCCTTTGGTCCAGTTAAGCCTCCATTCCTCTTCCCCAGTAGCGTACCATCCTATAAAAATGCAGCCAATGTGTATCCACCGACTGTCGAGTCTTCTTCCAGATGAGGCAGCCTTGCCCTGATGTTGACTCTTGTCCTCAGCACGCCACCTCTCGGATCTGTCACTGGGTACCCTGCAGCCAGTTTTCCATGCTGTGTGTCCCTTGCAGTTACTTTAGATGACAGACCCTATACATGGCCTTTCCTTTCTACCCTGCTCACCCCCTCTGAGGGACAGGTTCCTGCAACTCCCTTTAGGGACCGTGTCATGCAGGCCTCCTTTGGGGCTGGTCCTGTGGGAGGATTTTGCTGAAGAACATTCCAGAAGCATTGCTAGTTCCTCTTCCAGAAGACAAAGACAGGAACATGTGGTCTTAAGAGAATTCAGTCCTATCTGAGGAGTTAGTAGTAAGCAGACAAAAGACATTACTGAAGATTAAATTCCATAATGAAGGTGAAAAATAGCTTGAGAGGAGAGGGCTGGGGAGGCGGCTTGGTCAGTAAGTACTCCATCTCTAGACAAAGCAAAACCCAAACCCAATAAGCAAATGATTTCAGGCTTCAAAAAGGCTACGGGGATGGTATGGGGCTGGAGAGATGGCGCAGGTTAAGAGCACTTGCTAGAGCTAGATTCCCAGTACCCAGATTGTGTGGCACCCAGCTGCCTGTAATTCCAGCCCCAGGGAATCTGATGCCCTCTTCTGGCCTCTGTAGACACCTACACTCATGTGCACATATCCCTGTCCCCCCCCATACACACACACCATGCCACATACACACACATAATTAAAAACCATAAACATAATTTTTTAAAAGGAATAGTAGACTAGACTTGTCTAGCCAGGGTACCCAAGGACCCACCTATCTCTGCCTCCCTGACACTTGGGTTATAAGTTCATGGGCATACCTGCTTTCTAATTCTCACATGGCTGCTAGAGGTCAGACTCAGGTCCCCACGGTTGCAGAGCAAGCACTTTGTCCACGCTGAGCTGTCTCCCTCCTCTCCCCCACCCCTCCCCCAACCTTCTTGATCATTTTGTCAAAAACCATGCCTGGAAGTTAGAAGGCATCTTTGCTCACCACTAGACCCCTACACATGACTAGATTAGTGGGAGACTGAAGCTTCATGGGTAATTCATCTCCTCTGCTCCCAACTCTTTTAAGACTTATGTGTCCCTGTGACACTCAGTTTTTAAAACAATGTACACAAGCTGTTTAAAATCTGTACCACACACTGGGAAGTAAATGGAGTCCCTTCTTACATCCGGGTCTTCGTAGTTCAAACATGACCCCCACCTAGCAGATCAGGTAAGTGTTACCACAGAATGTGTTTGCTTACCATCCTGGGCCCCCTAGGCTGGCAGGAGCTACAGCCACCTGGCATACACTGATGAAGATGTGCTTGTGTCTAAGGAGAGCCAGGACGGGTGGAGGGAGACAAAACCTCTCAGGGTTTTCATAGCTGCCGTACCTGCGGCTCACCGCAGAATTATACCCCTGTGTATAATTCTGACTTACCCAGGACTTGACTTTCTGGTTCTTGCCCTGTGTTTTTTTAATCCAAGTGAATTTTTTACTTCCTCCATCCTCCTGCCTCTCCTCCCCTGCCTTTCTGTCCACCCTGCCCCACCCCCTTTTCCTTTCTCCCCCAACTCCCATTTTAAAGACAGGTTCTCATGTGTTGAATTTGCTATATAGCCAAGGATGACCTTGAACTTCTAACCTTCATGCCTCTACCTCCCAAGTGCTGGGACTAGAAGCACCACGCCTGCCCCTTGTGACGTCATAGTAGTTCATGTCCTGTAACGTTTCCATTATCTCTGGGGAAGCTGGTTGGCTGAGGTTCTTTGTTTGCAGGTGCACTCTGGTCCGTCTTTTGTCCTAAGCATATTTTCAAATGCACCTGTTTCCCTTCTGTGCAGCCTAGCAACTCCCAGACCTGGTTCTGGGGGGCATCTTTAATGTTTTCAGAGAGGTTGGTTTGCAGGGAAGAGTAATGGGGTAATTTGGCTCTTCAGTCAAGGCTTGAAGTATGCAGCTCTCTCGCCGTTCCTGCCCATTTTGTGCCAGCAGATTGGCGGGGACACGTGCCTGGTTGGAAGGGGCTGAGTGTCTGTCTTCCACAGCCTCGATCTATGGGAAAAGTGGACAGAGACAGACTCGGAACTTTGGGACTAGACTTGGGTTCCCAGCATGGAGGAGAATTGAGGCTTGATTTGAGGTCTCTGTTTCTTATTGGTTACTTACTGCTGGGCTTCATTCAGGGCATGGAGATCAGCTCCAAGCAGACACTGTACCCACACATTGTGGTTCCGGGTCAGAGCCAGACCTTCCCAGCCTGCTGGGCACAAAGTGGGCTTGGGAAATGGGGGCGCTGGAGCCAGCTCTGTCAGGATGGTGACAGCAGGGCCCTAGTGGGCTGAATGAGGACAGAGCAAGATGGGTAACGGGAGAACTGGAGCAGAAAGCAGTTTGTCCACTTTCCATCATGTTCTAGAATATTCTCCTCCTCTCCTAAGATTCCTGGAAAGTGCTGCTGCTAAGTGTGTCACATTGGACATGGTTAATTGTGATGATCACACGACTATTCTGGGCTTTCCTGGCCATCTGCTTCACTTTTCTCCTCCCCCACCACTCAGCGCCTTCCTTTTCTGTCTTCTCCCTTCTGCTAAAGCTGCCCACTGCCAGTCACTTTTATTTTACGGTTTTAAGCCAAGATAGAAATGCGATAGTGCTGTCAGTCAGTGAGTAGGTAGGAAAAGCTACAATCTTTCCTTGCAGTGTGTCTCAGATGGGGGAGCTTTCTTAATCAGTCAAAACAAAGTTCTTGAGTGGCATTTTCTCCATAGAGGCGGCTGTCAGTCAAGGACTGGGAGATGGCCCTGTCAATACAGTGCCTGCCATGTAAGCACAAGGACCCAAGTTCAGTCCTTCAAACGCATGTTAACAAAAACAAATGCTTGCCTTGGTGCCATGCACCTGTGATCCCAGCAGTGGACTAGGGAGGTGTGGAAACAGGAGGAATCCTGGAGCTAGCCAACCAGACTAGTTCAGACAGCAAGTTCCAGGCCAAGTGAGAGAGACACTGTCTCAAAAGCACAAGGTTGCGACACCTGAGGACAGGCACCCAAGGTTTCCTCTGGCCTCTACATTCACGTGTGCACACCACTTTAGTTCCTCCCCAACACGTATGCAAGTTGGGAACACTTGGCTTTCCTCTGCAGCTGTGCCTCACACTTTCTCAGCTTTGGACGTTACAGCCTAACTCTGGAACCTTAGAAGGTTTTCTGAACCTGAGAGACGAGGTCACCATGAACTGGTAGGTGAGACTTCCAGGAACCATCACCTGCCATAGCCTCTGGGCAGAGGCCAGGTGATCCTCAGCATCCTGAGGCTCCCAGGAGACACAAGATTAAGACATTTCAGCCAAACTTCTGTCTTTAAAACATAGTGCTTGTGGAGCTGGGTACAGTGGCACACACCTGTGATCCCAGCACATGGGAGATAGGTAGGAGGATTGTGAGTCTGAAGCCAGCCTGGGCTACATAGCAGCTCAGCAAAGTGGAAAGAAAAAAGAAAATGCAGCCCGCCGTCTTTTCCCTGCTGGCCGGAGAACGCCTCTTGCTCCAGTACTTCCAGGGTGCCTTTTTCTCCACATTGGTATTTTGCTACAGAAACTATTTCTCTTACCCTACCTTTGAGTTTTGGGAGAAAATCTAAGCCACAAAGGCAGTGGCCATGTCTGTGTTTGTTCTTCTTTTTTTGTAGTAGTCAAAGCTGAGGGTTGCACAGCGTGTATTGAATCGTTAGTGATGAAGAGTGGGTGCACTCAAGCTCCCCACCTCCCTAGCCCACTGCCTGTATTTTTGGTGCTGTCCTGTGTGGGCTATTGCTGTGTATATATGTTGTATCTATGTGGCCATGCTGGGTATTGAACCTAGGACTTCACGCTTGTTGGCAAGCACTTTTCTGTTGTCACTCTCTTCATATTAGTGTATTTTTTCTACATGTTAATGGTTAATTCAGTCATTTTGACTTTGATGTGAGCTATATAGTGATGTTCAGAAAAATTATTCATCACCAGTTCAGATAAAATCCTGAGTACAGAAGTGCCCCATGTCTCAGGAATCAGGCCCGTGAGATGGCTCATTGGTAAAGGTACTTGCTGCCGAGTCAGATGACCTGCGTTTGGAGCCTGGGACCCACATGGTGCAAAGAGAGAACCAAATCCTGACAAGTGTCTTTGACCTTCATATTCATATGTACATTGAGGAACGTTCATGGGCGTGTGTGCGTGCACGCACATACAGAGCTGCAGATGTGTATAATGTTAATGTAAAAAAAATCTCAGGAATCATGACAAGTGATACTTTAATGCACTGTATTTTAAACTGAAATAATGTAAAACTAACCCATGATGAACAGAACATCAAAATTTTACATAGACAAGATTGGGGTGAAAGGCTGCTTGGGGTGAAAGGCTGAACCAACAGATGTGTAGCTCTGGCAGTGCCAGAGGCTGACTGTCCGAGGCTGGCTCCCTCCGATGGAGTTCCCCCTCCCCACCATCACATGCTTCCACCTGCTGTGTGTGCACAGTGCCAGCTCCTGTCTTCTCTTAAGCATACCAGTCCTGTCGGATGAAGGCCCTAGCTGATAACCTTTTAACTTTAATTACTTCTAGAAAATTCTGACTTCAGATCTTGTCAGATTAGAGGTTAAGACATCAATCAAAATACAAACATTGAATTAATAGCAGACAGGATTCAACATAGGTGGGGGGCGGGGGCAGATGGATGGACGGTCGGACAGACACATGGATAGACTAGGTGAGGCAAATGAGACTAAACCACAAGACTAACTGACTCTCCATGTTTTTTCAATGTTTATTCATTCATCCATGTATGAATTCATTCATTTTTTAAAAAAGAGTTTATATGCATGAATGTTTTGCCTGCATGTATGTGTGTGGATCACATGCATGAATTGGTGTCCATGGAAGTCAGAAAAGCGAGGGCAGTATTGCCTCTGCCTCCAAGGAGTTGGTGTTCTAGGGAGGAAAAAGGGAACAGAATCCAGTGTGTGCCCTGGCTGAGCTCAGACAGCAGTGGGTCCTGTAAGGAAGGCAGTTAGCTGCAGTGTGGCTTGGGATGCCTTAGGACCAGGGATCTCCCAGGAGGCCTCTGAGCAGGTGATGCTTAGCAAACCCCACCCCCACTTCCCCAGAGGCGGTCTAGAGGGCTAGCACCTGGGAAGAAGTATGGCGTGTGCAATGCTCTAAGATGATAAGGAACTTGGCTCAATGTCAGGGAGGCTGGAGCACACAGGGAGCCTGCCAGCTCTGGGACGAGAAGGCCCAGAGGCTTACGTTTTCCTTCCCTTGGGGCTTAAGCAGTGGAGTTATGTAGCCGACTACATATGTCTGTATTTAGAAGTATCGAGGATGGTATTGAAAAGAGAGATTTTTACATACAAGTGTACTTGGGTTGGATAACACCACCCTCAGCAACACACACACACACACACACACACACACACACACACACACACACGGGTGGGGTGGGAGCAAGCACCCCGTTTTTGCTGCTGTCTGTTTTACTTTATATACACCAATCAGAGTCTATCAGGATGCTAAAGGTTTGGGCCATTTCTAGACTTTTCTGAGCAAGTTCAGAAAGGACGTCCACAGACAGGATTGCCTTGAGGATGGAACACCTGAGACCAGGAGGGGCGAGTGAGCCCCCCTTCCTCCCCCACGCCCCAGCCTGTCTTTTCTCCCTCATTTATCCCTGCTCCTAGGTGGGGAACTAAGTCTCCAGGCTGGAAGTGAGCTGAGAGTGACCTATCAGTCACCTTGCTAGATTGCCATGAGGTTAAGAAATTTACCTGGAATTACTCCCGTCCCCATTAATAAGCTCAGGAGGATACATGGTAATAATAATACTGTAAAAAATCATATTGGAGGAAAAAATTTTTTCCTCCCTCCCAGGCCTTGAAGGAAGATTGGGAAAATGCTTTTGGCTTAACAAGCTGCTATTTCTAAGAATTATTTCTTGCTAGAATGGACCAGGCATATTGGCCCTCAGTGGTGGGTCTTTTTAACATTCCCTGCACCTGGCCACAGGAGCAGCCTTTTGTGCCCACACTGTCAACATCTTTCCTGAACTGGGATTATTAAACAACAATATACATTTTGAGTTGCCTGTATCTGACGATATGACTCAGTCTTTAAATATTATAAAGTATTTTGGAAAGTTAAAAAAAACCCAGCATATCTAATGCTGGTAAAATGCATTGTTGGGGGCTGGGGAGATGATCCTGGATGGAGCGCTTGCCATGGGGTGTGAGGACTTGGGTGCAGCAGTGTCCACCTGTATTTCCAGCAATGGGGAGCTGGAGACAGGGAGATCCTGGTGCTCCTTCAGCCAGCCTCCCTGAATTTGGTAAGCTCCAGGTTCGGTGAGAGGCCATGACAAAGGGGGGGGGGATCAAGGTGGAGCGTGATTGAGAAAGACACCTGATGAGCCCCTCTTGCCCCGTGTGCATGCACACACCAAATACAAAATGTTTCTTTCCGGTCTATGATGACTCTGGTCCTGATGCTGTAGGAAAATGCCTTTTACATGCACGGTCAGGAACCTCCTTCAAAACAGACTCCCCGCATGTGTGACACAGGGCCCATGTCACATGGGTCTCCTCATATGACAAGGTACAGATATTTCCTAGGCTCTAAGTGTTAGATTTGGAGAATATCTGGCATCATTCTAGCTCTTTATTTCAGAAACCATCCTGGGATGGCATGGGCCCATGTCACATTCCACAGAGCAACTGAAAAACGGGACCCTTGGCTCTTTGCCCTCGGCCAGTGCCAACATAACGTGGGCAATCCTACCCAACTCTTCGGAAGAGGAGCATGGCTCACAGCCGGAACCAGAGGTAAGCCTTTCCCAGCACACCCGTTGCTTGTGTTAGTACTCGTTCAGAAAGTGAGTGAGCATATTTGTAACCTGCTCGCTGCTTTAAGAGGAGGCACGTTATCAAAAGCAAGAATTTCCTAGAGAGACAAAATCAGCTCCTTGCCTGACTGGAGCTCTCCCTTGTCCTTGTGTCTGGCAGCTGCCGGGAGCCAATTGCCTCTCTACCAATGAGGAGCCTCCAATTTGGATTGAAGTGAATCTCATTTTAACTTCTAGTGGGAGAAATTCTAGCAGACCCTAAAAGTATCTAAACGTGCCTATTGGCATGACAGGAGCAATTGCAAGACAACCTGTTGCTCCCCTGAATTATGGCTTCTCCATATGGTTCATGCTGCCCAAGCTCCTGCCTCACAAGCTTGACTCCTGCATGCCTCCAACAGGCCAGGGGTGAGATGTCCTCATGCGTGTTAATGTGCAGAAAGTTCAGCTGCACAGGGGCATTGCCCTGCTCTGTCACAGGACAACAGTCCCTGCAGATGTTGACCACCTCCCAGGTCTCAGCAGGTTGCAAGGACCATACCATCCGCCCACCTGCCACAGCCCTGTTCCCCTAACTCTGCCTCCAAGTGGCCACTAGAAGGGAGCTAACTGTGTTCCCCTTGCCAATTTTATTTTGTGTCAAGGATGCCAGTAATCTATAATTTAATATGCACATTCTCTTGAGATGCTATCTGGAGTCAGGCTAAGGCCAGTTTTAACTATTTTTTTAGACATCGTTCTTAATCTCCAATAAAATAATTTTAGCCTGAAAACTGTGGAGGATTCACAATATGCAATGACCTTGGTGAACAGCTGATGTTCTTTTCTAAGCCAGTGTCACCTTCTGATACCCTTTGGCAGTGATGAGTGGCATAGCTCTGACAAAGGCAGGAGCCATCTGCTAAGGACTATCTCAGCCACTTCTTCAAGGGGCCTGAGCAGGGGTTGGAGTGAGTAGGGTTGTGACTTTGGCTGGTGACTCTGCAGGGGATTTCAGGCTGAGACAGCCCTGCAGCTGAAGTTGGTGACTTGGGAGCTCTGCTGTCCCTTCAGGAGACTGGGTGGCTTGATGGTTGAGGATGGCTGAAAAATTGCAAAAGAGATTTTTAAAAACGCCATGGGCTGGCCACGCTGGTGTGTACCTGTAGTCCTAATGCTTGGAGGCGGAGACAGGAGGATCAAAAGCTCAAGGTCAACCTTGGCTACATAGCAAGTTCCAGGCCAGCCTGGGCTACAGGAGACCTTGTCTCCAAGAGGAATAAGAATATGTTAATTAACTAGCTGAAAAAAATCTAGGGCCACCAAGATGGCTCAGCAGATCAGATTAGTTCCTGTGCCAAGCTAACAACCTGAGTTCAATCTCTGGACCACATGTAAGTAAAGGTGTCAGGAGAGGACCAACTCCACGAAATTGTCCTCTGACCTCCACGTGCTCACAGTGCTATACAAACTAGTAAGTGTAAAAACGCATGTGTACATACACAGATACCATACCCTCCGTTTTCCCAAAGAACTTTGTGTGGGGCTGGATCACCCCATAGTGAATATGCACAAAACCGTACGCCAGAGTAGTGTTGTGACACCTTCGTGGTTCTTTTAACATTTATTTTTAAGTTAAAAACGTTGCATTTGTTAATTGTGTGTACGGGAGAGGTTGTGAGTGCGAGCATGCGAGTGTGTGAATGCCACAGTGCACGTGTGGAGGTCAGAGGACAATTTGGGGGAGCCACTTCCTTCCTTCCACTGTATGGGTCCCTAGGGAGTGAGCCATCTCACTGGTGCTGTGACCATTTGTTCACAGAGACTAGAGCCTCATAAATATGCTAGGAGGTCTGCGGGGTCCATTTCTTGTTGTGCGGGTCCCCTGGAATGTTTCTTCTCCCTTTGCCGGGTGTCCGTGGCCTCTGCCTCCTAAAGGTTGAGGCTGGTCTGTTGTTTTCACTCAAGGTCATATCATAGATCATTTTAGCACCCATCAATAGCACCGGCAGAAGACAGTGTTCACTGTTCATGCTCCCGGGGCTGGTGAGATGGTGTCTGCCACCAAGCCTGATGACCTGAGTTCGTCCCAGGACCCACAAGGTAGAAGGAGAGGATTAACTCCTGCAAGGTGTACTCTGACCTCCACACAGAATAAACATTTTTTTAAAGATTAAAAAAGGATGTGTGTGTGTGTGTGTGTGTGTGTGTGTGTGAGAGAGAGAGTGAGTGACTATGCTCCCATACATATGTGTGCCTGAGGAGGCCAGAAGAGGGTATCAGATCCCCTGGAGCCAGAGTTACAGGTAGTTGTGAGCCACAGGACATGGGTGCTGGGGGCCAAACCCTTGTCCTCTGTCGGAGCAGCAAGTACTTTTGCTGAGCCGTCTCTCCTGCCCCACGGTAAAAAAATTACAAACAATAAATTAAGAACTTCCAAGTTTAGCTTTTAAAACAATCTTCTGAAAAAGAGAAGCTTTGGCCGTTAACATGGAATGAGCTCTTGGTTTCCAGCGGTCAGTCCTGCAGTCATCCTTTGGTGAGAGGAGCGTGTGGTAAAGTCCGGTGACTCCTCCAGGCGGACGGGATGTACAGAGGGCTTGTGTCGTGATGGTTTTCAGAGACACGAGATTTTGAAGTTCTCTGGTGAAGATTCTCTCATTTTTCCCCAGTGACAGCCCTGGCAGACAATTCTCAAAATCCAAATGGCCAGTGGTTAGGTAATGATTTTCTTTTTGAAACATCATGCTTTCTCTCTCTTTCTCTTTCTTTTTTTTCTTTAATAGTTGAAGCAGCTAGCAAAATCCACCCAACAGCTCTCCTGTCAGATAAAGTGAAATGTGGCCATTGCCTCCTCCTATAAGATCAGGAGAAACCAACTTCAGGAGGGACGGAGGGGAATTTCTCAAGGCCGGACATTCCTTTGGTTCCTCACCTGTGTTGATGTAGAGAATGGAGTTCCTTCTGTGATTGGTCCCTAATGGAGAACTAATTTAAGGGGCTGGGGCGGTGGTTCAGTTGGTAAAGTGATTGTCCCTCAAGCATGAGGACCTGAGTTCGAGTCCCCCGCAGTCATGTAAAAGCTGGACATAGTGGTGTACGCCTGTATTTCCAGTGCTGAGGAGGTAGAGACATGAGGATCCCTGGGACTCGCTGAACAGCCCTCCTAGCATTGGTGTGCTCCAGATCTGTAACACAAATTGCTAAATGGTCTTTAATAAAAAACCCAGAGCCAGAAATTGGGGTAAACACTGAAAGATCAGAGAGACAAAGGAACAAGTCACCTCTTACCTCTAGGACTCCTCAACCTGAAAAGCTTTTCTCAGCCAAAAGACTTTAGTTCCTGTCTCCTCACCCCTTATATTCCTTTCTCTGCCCGCCATATCATTTCCTGTCTCAACTTTCCTAGTGCTGGGATTAAAGGCCTGTGACCCCCAAGTACTGGTGTGTGCCACCACTGCCTGACTCTGTTTCTCTCCTAAACAGAGCCAATCTCATGTAGTCCAGTGTGGCTTTGAACTCACAGAGATCCAGACAGATCTCTGCCTCCCGCATGCTAGGATTAAAGGCGTGTGCCACCACTGCCTGGCCTCTATGTCTAATCTAGTGGTTTGTTCTGTTCTCTGATCTTCAGGCAAAGTTTATTAGGGTACACAATAGATCACCACACAGGTCCGGTGAAAGACTGTCTCAAATAAGGTGGAAAAAATAAGGTGGAAAGCAGCAGAGGAAGACACCCAACCTCAGTCTCTGGGGTCTACTTGTGTGTGCACACATAGGAATACACACCCCATACTCAGGAACTCTGTCCGAGAATTGTAGTTACTGTGCATTACCTTAAGGGAAGCATTTTCTTCTTGTTTATTGCTTCGGTCATCCATTCTGCCTTCCATAGTCATAATTAGAATGCAGAAGTGCATCCCATCTCCTCCACTGGTTTCTGGCTTACCACCAAACAATGGAAAAGACATGCATTTTCTTTTCATATTTATTTATTTAGTGTGTTGGGGGATGGGATGCTGCCATGAGTGGAAGTCAGGAGATAGCTTGCAGCAGTCAGTTCTCGCCTACCCTTGTGGGTCCAGGGATTTGAACTCAGATCATCAGCCTTTGTGGCAAGCCCCCTTACCCTCTGGGTCATTTTGCTGGCCCCACACATGCATTTTCAAATGTAGTTTGCTTAATTCCCAGCAGAACCAAAGCTCAAAGAACAGCACGTGTTTAATCCATGCTCTAGAAGGGAATGTGCTGGGCTCTGATGTGGAACCCAGTGATCTTAACTCGCCATTCTGCTGGGGCAGGAACTAACTAAATGTGAGAATGTAGTGTTCTTTCGTAGTAAAATGAGTTAGGGGTCCAGTTTCATTTGTTAGTAGAACAAGTTTACAACTTTGTAAGACTATTTGAAATTCAAATTTAGTTCTTAGAAGGTTTTATTCTGCATCCTTTATCTAGAACAGCTTGTCTTAGGATAGGCAGGCAGATGCCGAGGCTCCTCTCCCTTCATCCTGTCTGTTGCCTGGCTTTCCCTGCATGGATGTAAGGAGACATTTGTGTACCCCAGACAGGGCACAGACAGATTGAGGAAGTAATTCCATCGGGGCAACTTAGTGAACCAGAGTTTATTGGAGTTACTTACAGAGTGTGGCTGAGGGGCTCCTTCATCGTCTCGACTCTAGTCTGTCCAGAAAGGTGGCCTTACTTGAGTATTGCTAGAGCTGTGTGAAATCTCTCGTGCATGGCAGGTCCTTCCTCTGGCTGGTACCAGGTTTCAGCTCTCCCTTCCTGCAATATAAGACTTTTGGGAGAAATTCCAGTTCCTTGGGGCCCATTGTCTAGATAATTTGCTAGCCACAGGGAAGGGCACCTGTGTCTCTAGAATATCGTCATCCCTGCCAGGGTATTTGGATCACTTGTTTTTACTTTTTAATTGAGGTTTTGGATAAGGAACAGAAAGATCAAACAAAACCAGGACTTTGGAATTTAAATATTCTGACACCATGTTTTAACTAACAGTTGTTAAGTTCTTTGATACTTCATGTCTAAGCAGCATGCAATCTCATAGCTTTCTGCCAATTGAATGGCTAATGGTTTATATAAATCTGTGTCTATAGATCCAGATGAATTACGGCTCTCGTGTAAGCATTGCACGTGAGTGGAAGGCATGCTATATGAGGTGTGAAAACCATGGGGCTTTTGTCTCTATCTTTTTGTCTAAGTCCATTTGGCAGCATGGAGACTTTTGTAATGCATAGAATTAGCTGCTTTGTAAACAGATCTAAATATCATAAAAAATGAACCACTTTCTCAGTGGCATTCCATGATGTTGCTTCTGTCGGGCTCATTTACATAGCAGTTATATACTATCCATGACAGGCGGGCAGTAACATTATATATCATAAGAATATTTTTAACCAAAGATTAGAAACATTAGAAATTGAGCTGAGGGCTGGTGATGTGGCTCAGCAGCTAAAAGTGCTTGCTGCATGAACCTGGTGACCTGAGTGTGTCTCTGAACCCATGGTGGGAGATAAAATGCGACCCACACTAGCACATGCGCAAAATAATAATAAATAGTTGAAACTGTGAGTCTGGATTTGGAGATACGGCTTGGTTGTTAAGGGCACTTGCTGAAAAACCACGAGGACCTCAGTTTGATTCTCAGCACCTTCGTAGCCAGCACACCTTTAACCCCAGTGCCAGGGTGAGTGGGAACAGAGGGTATCTGGAGCTTGTTGGCTGCCAGCCCAGCTGAAAAAACACAAGCTGTAGCTTCAGGGGTAGACTGTGCCTCAAAGGGATAAGGTAGAGCACTATGAGGACCTGACACCCTCCACACACAGGCCCATATACCACACACACCACACACTTAGACCTGTATACCACACACAGACCCATACACCACACCATACACATAGACCCGTACACCACACACAAACCCATACACCACACACATAGACCCGTACACCACACACAGATCTGTACACCATACACAGACCCATGCACACCTCACATAGACCTGTACACTACACACAGGCCCATACACCACACACAGACCTGTACACCACACACAGACCAGTACACCACACACAGGCCCATACATCACACACAGACCACACTCACACTAAAAATAAACAAGTCTTGGATCCAGTGAAAGCATTCTAAATTTAATACTGTCTTTTGTTAACAATACTTGTTTTACCTTAATAATTTCATTATATATAAAATTAGATATTAAGAAATGGCATTTTATAATAAGATGTATATTACTGATCAGCAGTGAATTAACGTTGAGTAACAACTTCATTATTCAGTAGCAGCCTATCTCAACACTGATGAAATATATGTATATTTCTTACAGAACAAAGGTCAGAAACCACACAAAACTATCTTTGTATACTGAGCCAGGCTTTTAAGTTTTAATCTTTTGAATTTACATTTTATGTTTTCCAAGCAGAAGGCATTCTAGAAATTTCTCTGAAAATTTGATGGAAATCATTTTTTAAAAAATTTACCCTTTTGCTGCAGAATATTATTAGCTCTCTTTTTTCTTGGTATTATCCAATGACATTGACCTTTTCCATTACATACAGAGTCATACCAAAGCTGACCCAGCTTCTTCACACTGCTGGTCAGGGTTGGTGTCTTTTGTTCTCCCATCACTAAGAGGAAATGTCACATAAATGGAATGTAAAGATCTCTGACAAACATATCCATTCATGATTTTGTGTGTATAGTAGCTTCAATGATAAAATCTTAGGTTGGGGCTGGAGAGATGACTCGGTGGTTAGGAGCACTTGCTGCTCTTGCAGAGGACCCTGAGTTCCATCCCCAGAACCCACGTCAGGCAGCTCACAACCACCTGTAACTCCAGCTCCAGGGGATCGATGCCCTTTCTGGCCTCTGAAGTCATGTGTACTCATATGCACATACCTACACACACACACACACACACACACACACACACACACACACACACACACAGACACACACACACACAGACACACACACACACACACGAATTAAATGAAGTTCTAAATGTTTATAATTAGAAGTACAAATGTATTCTTGGAAACATAAGCCTCATAGCAATAATCTAATAAAAGGATTTTTAATAAGGTCTTAGTGTATGGCCCTGGGTGGCATGGCACTGTGTAGACCAGGCTGGCCTCAAACTCACAGAGATCTTTCTGCCTCTGCCTCCCAAGGGCTGGGATTAAAGGCGTGTGCCACCACACATGGTCAAAAAGGTTTGTTGTTGTTTGAGACAGGATTCTCTATGTAGCTCTGGCTGTCCTGGAACTCACTGTATAGACCAGGCTGGCCTCAAACTCAAGAGATCCACCTGCCTTAGCCTCCTAAGTCCTGGGATTAAAGGCATATGCCACAACATCTGGCTCATATTTCTATAATTATGTATCGTGTTACTTATATCTCAGAAAACTTATTCTTGACAACCTCAATATATCGAGAAAATGTTACAAAGTAATTATAAAAAGCTTCTTTCTATTAGTTTTCCAACGTATTTAAAATCATACATCTTGATTAGCATAAAACATTTTTATGTCTTGTTTTCTATTGCCCTAGAATACTAAGGGGAAAATGTAAAGTTTAATTTCTTTTTAGAATCTGTTTTTGAAGAAAATCCTTACCAAAATTTATGTAGCAAATAAAAAATTTTGTTACTTAACCAACTTTTATCTTATGCCTTAATGAATACTGTTTTATGTAAACACTAACGGTACTTTTGAAGTCTTTATTTTAGATGTTTATTGTCCCTCTAGAATACTTCCTTGAGAAGATCAGATATCCCTTAATGGTGTGTTCAGAACATCTTAATGTTCTGTGAAGCACATTCAATGTGCTCAATATTTCATTTTTAATAGGTTTTAGAAAGTTAAGCATTTGGAAGTTTATATGGTAGAAGTATAGATCATTCATGTCTATGAGATGACAAGCCCAAGTTAAATTTATGACACAGAAAAGTTAGGATCCTCTGCTTTTGTTCATGCTTTGGTGTAAATTGTGTTACTGGGTTTTAAAGTGGCGTGTCTGGGGCTGGCGAAATGGATCAGTGGGCAAGCCTGATGACCTGAGTTCAATTCCAGGTCTCCCATGGCTGAAGAGAGAACTGATTCTAGTAACTTGTCACCTGACCTCTGAATAGCAGCATCACATGCCTGTGGCCCATACACTTATACACAGGATAAATTTTGGGTTGGGTGAGGTGGTGCACACCTTTAATCCCAGCACTTAGTAGGCAGAGGTAGATGGATCTCTGTGAGTTTGAGGCTAGCCTGGTCTACATGGTGAGTTCCAGGCTAGCCAGTGAGACCCTGTTTCAAAATTTTTTTTAAAAAAGTGTTTCTGATTAAAGTTTATCAAAAGCTTAAATGACTTCTGAGATTCAATGGCTGTCCTTTAATCCCTGCATCTCATTTAGACTGGGTAAGATAAGAGCCTTCACTAACCCATTTCCTTAGGAGACTGAGGAGAAAGAGGACTAAAGTTTCAGGTTGTTTTCAAGGTTTTATAAGCTTACATGTGCAGACACACACACAAATGTTTGGGTAGACGTGTTAATAATAGCAATGTTAAGCTAAGCTGAGACCAGCCTGGACCCCAGAGTGAGACCTTATCTTAAAACACACGGACACACACACACACACACACACACACACACACCTACCTTGTATGCAATAAGAGTCAGAAACAAGACTAATAAACCAACTTACAAAATGACACATAAGAACAATTGTAAATGTCACAGTGTACTCTTAAGATCATGAAAGTGTGAGTCGGCATTCTCCCTGGGAGCCTCATAAACTTGGTATTTTCCATGCCTATGCAAATTACAATGGAGATCTCTCCGAAAATGTACTCAAATTGAAATGCAGCCAGCCAGGCTCCCTGGGACATTAGGCCCTTGACCTTAATCCCACAGTATCAGTACCCCAAAAGTAAACAAGATGGCTATTGGAGCCCCGGACACTGGAGGTAGTTTGTCTCCCATCAGCTGTGATAGGGAAGTGACAGGGTGAGTCCAGGTGGCTGTCCTACTTCTGATGCGGAGATACAGATTAGAACAGGCACTGGAAAGATGAGTCAGTAGAGACCACACTTGCCCTGCCAGCGAGGCCCGGAGTGTGGCTGCCTGCAACCCCAGCTCTTGGGAGGCAGCTGGCTAGCTTAACTAGCCGGAGTCAGGCTGCTCTGGGTTCAGCAAAGACCCTGCCTCAATAAAGTGGAGAGCAATTGAAGACTGGGGAGGTGGCTTAGTGGTTAAGAGCACTGGCTGCTCTTGTAGAGGACCTGGGTTCAATTCCCAGCACCCATGTGGTGGCTCTCAACCATCTGTAACAACAGTTCCAGGTGGTCCAATGTCCTCTTCTGACTTCCATGAGTACCAGGTGTGCACATAATGCAGACATATTTGCAGACAAAACATGCACATAAATTATTTTTTTAATTAGAGAGCAATTGAACAAGACACCCAATATCTAGACTGAAGGAGTTAACCAGCCACTTTTGAAATTACAAAAGTAAACTAGAGTACTCTTTATAGATAAGAGCAGGTCAAAATTTAAAGCTCCCCCCCCCCCCCCCCTTTTTTTTTTTTCTTTTAGCTAATTCACCAATAATACACTATAAGTAGTTTTTCCTCCTACTAGGAAAACGGATAGGTGACAGCATAGATATTAAATGCCAGAGGCTGCCAAGATTCCCCAAATATCTCATCTGCAGGGCCCAGTCACCACAGTAGCCTCTCGACTACCTTTCTCTCAGGTGGCCATCGTCCCTTGATTGAAATGGAGAGGGCCCTAGTCACCTGAAGAGCTGGGGTTCTTGCTCTTGGCGGACTCACTGGAGCTGGGCATCTAAGTTCATCTCTGCCTTCTTAAGCTTCCCCTATTCCAAATGAAATTAGGAAGTAGAAGTCAGTAAACAAAAGTGGACCTGCTTCTAGTTTGGACTGTGTCAGCCTTACAATTTATTAAACATTTTCCTTTTTATCGATGGTGTGTGTGGGTGCAGGGTTATACACAAGCATTCAGGTGTCCCCCCAAGGCCAGAGGGCGGCTCTTGGATTTGGGTTACAGGTGGTTGTAAGCTTCCATGTGGATGGACCCCTGGAGCTGAACTCAGGTCCTTTGGAAGAGCAGCCAGTGCTGAGCCATCTCTCCAGCCTTACGGTTTAAGGGACACTGTTAGCCAAAGGCCAGCAGGTCTGTCACCTATCTGTGACACAGCTTGTTTGGTCCTTTCCTGTGAGATGGGAATGGCCACCGATGCTCAGCCTCCTCCTCACAACAGTCCCGGCACTCTGAACACTGAGGGCCACAAGTCTCTCTCTAGGATTTCAAATATCTGCTCTGCCCCAGCCTGATCTCTCTTTCAGCATGGGTCATATTTATAATTAGATGCCCAGTTTATCCATTCAGTTCACTAAGTGGGGGAAATCTTGTTTTCTTTATTTTTATGGTACTGGGCATTAAACCTGGGGCCTCTTACATGCTTGGCAAATACTCTGCCTCTGAGCTTCACCTCCAAGCCCAGAGAGTTAACCTTAAAAATATCCCCAGTAGCCAGCCTAGTGGGGTAGGCCTGTTTTAGTTAGGGTTTCTATTGCTGTGAAGAGACACCATGACCGCGGAAACTCTTATAGAGGAAAAACATTTAACTGGAGTGGCTTACATTTTCAGAGGTTTAGTCCATTATTGTCATGGTGTGACATGGTGAACGCAGGCAGACATGGTGCTAGAGAAGGAGCTGAGTGTCCTACATCTTGACTTGCAGGCAAGAGGAAGTGGTCTGTCTCACTGGGCGTGGCTTGAGCATATATGAGGCCTCAAAGCCACCCCCACAGTGACACACTTCCTCCAACAAGGCTACACCTCCCCATCAAGGCCACACCTCCTAATAGTGCCACTCCCTTTGGGGGCCATTTTCTTTCACACCACCACAAGGCCCATAATCCCAGCTACTCAGGAGGCAGAGGCAGGAGAATCAGGCCAGCCTGGATTACAGAATGAGTTTAAGACCAGCTTGAGAACTTAGTGTGATCATATCTCAAAATAAAAAAGTAAGTAAGATATAGTTTAGTGGTAGAGCATTTGCCAAGCATTGATGAGGCCCTGGGTTCCATTCTAGTTACTGAAAAATGAAATGTTTTTTCAAATCTTCCATGAATGATATAATAAAATACAATAAAGGGTAGTGTTACATTAGGTTTTTTGTTGTTGTTGTTGCTTTTGCATTTTGCTTTGTTTGAGACAAGGTTTCTCTGTAACAGTCCTGGCTGTCCTGTAACTTACTCTGTAGACCAGGCTGGCCTCGAATTCACAGAGATCTGCCCGCCTCTGCCTCCCAAGTGCTGGGATTAAAAGTGTGCACCACTCCCTACCCCCCTCTGGCTGTGTTAGTTTTGAGGAACAAATATTTGGTTTGCAGAATAGCACAAATTTTACCTTAGGAGATCAATAAAGACCGCACTACGTAGTCAAGGATGACCCTGAGTCTTCTGTTTCCACCTCCCAAGTGTTAGAAGATGACAAATGTGTGTTGGGGAGGAGGAGGGGGGGGTGTCAAACCCAGGGCCTCATGTGCACCAGGCAAGCACTGTGCCAATGGATGGTCGCCAGCCCTTCAAGAACTTGTTTGATTGGCATCTGGCAGTCGGTGAGGTCTCTTACCTGCAGGCATGGCTGGGTTTCCCCCTATGGCTTGGGAGATTGATTTATGCTGCACCCTCACGGTCCTCTTCCTCTCTGTCTTCACTTCTTCCTTCCTTTATGTGGTGGTGATGTTTGCCCCCTTGGCCAGGCATTGCTTTTACAAGAGGAATGGAGAGTTCTGGTGGGTTCTACATCACACCTTGGCCAGTGGCATGTGTCTGGAGGACTTAATGGAGTTTGGTGCTGGGCTAAGTGCATCTTTGGGTAGTGTTCACCATGTCACCTCTCTGTGCCCCCACCCCCTGGGACAGTGACTTTGTGACGTAAGCACCCGTCAGAGTGCTGGGGACACAGTCACCTTGGATTTTGTCCATTGTGAGCTGTTGCCTCATGAAAAATTAGCATGAAAGAGAACAATTTCTGTTCCCTGGCCGCAGTTCCCAGAGGATCAAGTACCCTGATGCTGGCGAATGAAAAGGGCTTCTAAGTAGCACACTGTTGTGTATGGTTCCCCCCACCCTTCTCTACTTCCTCTTTTTCCCCCCCATCATTCCTGTGGCCTCGAAGGGCAGCTGTGAACCAGAGGTGAAGCGTTGAAGAGATTGTAGCGATGTGGTAGGCAACATTTACTATTCTGTTTGATGTCCTTACCCTAGCCCTCTCCACACGACCCTCAATCTCACAGCTCTCTCTCCTTATCCCTGGCTGGCCTAGACCCATCAGATCGCGCCAGCAGAGAGGAGCCTCACCTCAGCTGAGTAGCTCACATTTGTATTTGTCTCTGGTGAATAAGTAGCCCAACGTGATTTATATGCCAGCTCTTGTGACGTTCACTTTCAAAGATGGAAAGTCAGCACTCAGCAATTTATGATCTTGGGGAAAGAACATTCTGGAAGAATGGAGCCAAGAATTTTTCATCTGTTCTGTAGGCTTTGCCTGATTCAGTCGATGAATGCCTGCACCCCCTTTTGCAGTTTGAATTGAGTTCTGTAGCATTGCAGGAGCTCTCTGAGTGCTAAATCATAATTATAAATTTTGGGATTTGTGGCATTGAGGTAGCTGGGAGCAGAGGGTGTGTGTGTGTGTGTGTGTGTGTGTGTGTGTGTATGTGTGTGACTGAAGGTGAACTGGGGAATATTCTGAGTTCCTGCAGATGTTATTTGTGCGTGTACAAATAGTGCCAGAGCAGCTGCTTATTTTTAATTATATCTAGTGATCTTATGTGAATGCTCATGTGTGGGGATCCATGGACAGCGTGTAGAACTCTGCTCTCCCCTTCCACCACATGGGTCCTGGGCTTGAACTCAGGCTGTCAGGCTTGGCAGCAAGTGCATTCTCCCGCTGACCCATCTCATCCACCCCAGCACGACTACTTCTCTAGAATTTGGACACCTGCACCAGCAGTGTCAGCCTGCCTCCCCTGTCCCCACCCTTCAGGACCGAGTCTTGCTCTGCAGGTAGTAGAGGTAGGGCTGAGTTCAGGGGTGGGCTCTGTGAGGAGAGAGTCATCAAGGGTCATGGGGTGCTCGGTCACTGTGCGTTCCCTCCAGCCCCTCATCCCTGGACCCTTTCCTCAGTTTCTCAGCACGGCAGCTTGCTGCTCCGAGCCTTACCTCTCCTATGTTGCACACCATCCTCTGTGTGTCCACATGTTGTTGCACATACATGTTTCAGTACATGTGTGTGGAGGTCAGAAGACAGCTCCGGCATCATTCTTTGAGTGCCATCCATCTTGCTTTTCGAGACAGCATCTCTCACTAGCTTTGAACTCACCTAGTAGACCAGGCTGGCCAGCCAGGGAGCCCCAGGGATCCACCTGTCTCGGCCTCCCCAGCACTGGGATTACAAGTGTGCACTACAATGCCTGACTTCTTAACCTGGGTCGTGGGGCTCAAACTCGGGTCCTCACGGTCGCAAAATGCCCACGTGACCGACTGAGCCATCCCTCCCCACCCCAGCTGCTGTGCCCCTTCCTCTTTCTTGGCTCTCACAGTCCTAACCAGAAGCCTCATCACCAACATGGGTAAGATGGCAGAAACCAGCCACCTGAAGGAAAGGGAATTCCTAAACATAGGGCAGAAATGGAACTAGTCCCAGTTGGAGGCTATGGAGGCCATGAAGGGCTGCATCATACTGCCCCAAATCCCCATCAAACTTCTCTTCATCCTCTCAGAACTGCTCTCCTCCTCAAAGAAGGAGAAAGGTGCATGTGTTTGGTTTCTGTAGTTACTTTAAAATGAGTAAATCCCAGCTGAGGAGACAGCTCAAACAGTGAATTGCTTGCCATGGAAGCATGAGAACCTGAGTTCAGTCCCCAGAACCCATTTCAAAAAGATGAGTGTGGTGGTGCACTTACCCTGGAGCTGCAGAGATGGAGACAGGTGGACCCCTGGGGCTCACTGCTGGGCCAGCCTAGCCTCTTTGGAGAGTTCTAGACCAATGAGAGACCCTGCCTCAAATAGGTGTATGGCTCTTGAGAAACGATAAGGGGTATGGAGATTGGTCTCTGGCCTCTGCATATACATACATGTATTCACACCCCATATAGATGTGCACATGCACACACATACACGGAGGGAGGGAGGGAGGGAGGATCGGAGGGAGGGAGAAGATATCAAATTTGGCTAGGGAGCTGGCTCAGCAGGTGAAGGCACTTGCCACCAAGCCTGACAAGTTGAATCCCTGGAGCCCACGTAGTGGAAGAAGAGAGCCAACTTTCATCAAAGCTATAAAGTCTCAGCTCGTTATTGTAGAGGTATTTTTACCCTGGAAATAGGTTCATGCAGGAATGGCGGCCTTTTTGGAAAATGTGGTTTGGATTCCAGATACCTGCTTTGCAGTTGTGTGCATCTGGATCTGCAGGGCAGCTTGCAGTTTGGCTTTAGAAGATGTACATTATGTGATTCAGAGAGAACGAGTTCTTTGGGGGAGGTGTGCCATTCTCATGTTGGCCAGTTTCATGCCTTGCAGTGAAAGAAGAAACAGAAGTGTGCGAAGGGAGTATTCCATTTACCTACGTCTTTGAAATCCCAGGATGAGGACTTCTTTGGCATTACACTTTTACTCAGTGGAAGTAGAGGGAAGTTGCTCCAGCAGGCTCTGAACCAGCTTTGGCAGGAAGGTTATGTAGACTCAAGTCCCCACCTCACAACAGCTGTGTGTGTTCGCATGTGTGTAGGTCATGTGTGTGTGCAGGCATGCATGTGTGTGGGGCCATAGATTGGCACCAAGGGTCTTCCTTGATCATACTTTTCCTCATATATTGAGGCAGGCTGTCTCACTTGAACCCAGAGCTCACTGATTGGGGTCTAGCCAGCCAGCATGCTCTGGGGAATCCCCCTTTCCATCTCCTAAGGGCTGGACTCTAGGTGGCTACATATCTGCCCAGCATTACGTGGCTATTTATGTTGCTACAAACTGTTTACACACTGAGCCATTCCCCCAGCCCTCACAACACTCTCTGTTTAATAATCATGGAGAGCATGGATTCCTTGAAGGTCCATAGGGCCTAAGATACCATGTGACAGCCTAGAGTGGTGGTATATACTTGTAATCCCTGACTTTGGGAGATGGAGACAGGAGGATCAGGAGTTCAAGGCCAGTCTCAGGTACGTATCAAGTTTAAGGCCAGCCTGGGCTATACGATAACAGTAGAAAGGACAGATCTTATTTGATATAGTTTTGACCCTGCGAGGTGTTGAAAAGTTCCTTGTCATCTTTGTAGGATACATGGGGGGCAGGGAGCAAAATAATCGCATGTCTGAAATTGTAGGAATGAAGCATCAGTTACATCTCTTTTGACAAGCATTTGGATATAGAGGAAGGGTCTCGAAGATGCTCCTAGGTGAGGGATTAGGTCAATGGTGTCTTTCTCCTCTCCATCTATGGAGACTGGCAGGGAACTTTCAGACCAAACCTGTTTGTGCCTGCCTAAGAATGTGAGCACACCTTGGTAAGGGGTCAGAGCACGAATTCACTGTCATGAGTTCCCGTATTTCCAGGCTTCCTCTCGGCCTGGCACTCAACAGTAAGTCAACCTTATTAAAACTGCTGTTTGGCCTCCCTGCCTTATCTCTGTGGTGGCTATTAAGTGGGCTGGAGAACTCTCGAGGGTTGTTACACATATTGGGTTCCAGGAATCCAGGAGTTTACCAGGCATAAACAATACCATCTGCCACTGTGTAGTGGGGTGAACTTCACCAAAGGGCTTCTGTCCTGGTTTCATTCTATTGCTTTGATAAAACACACTGACCAAAAGCAACTTGGGGAGGAAAGGGTTTATTTGGCTTATACTTCCGGGTCGCAGTTCCTCATTAAAGGAAGTCAGGGCAGGAACTCAGGGAAGAAAACTGGAGTAGAAACCGTGGAGGAACACTGCTGCTGGCAGGCTCATGTGCAGTTAACTTCCTTACACAGCCCAGCACTGCCTGCCCAGGGGATGATGCCGCCCACAGTGGACTGGGCCCTCCTACATCAATTAAGACAAGATATGTCCACAGACCAACCTGGCAAGGCCATTACTCAATTGAGACGCTGTCTCCGGTGATGCTGGGATGTATCGACAGTTAATACTAATGAGGACAGTTTCCTTTACTAACGTAGGCCAGCGTGGCTCCCAGCATAGCTTCCTCAGTTGTCGTCAAGGGTGATTGGTTTTCCTTGTCTTGCTGGCTTTTCTGCAGAGGTCTAAGACCGGCCCCCCACCCCCACCCCCCGCAACACACACAAGGAGATAGGGGACTGTGGGGATAGTTCGGTGGGTAAAGTGTGTGTCGCACAATCATGGGGACCTGAGTTCAGAGCCTCAGCACCCATGCACAAAGCTGAGTGTGGCAGCATGTGCCTGTAACCCTAGTCCTGGGAGGTCGGGCAGTTAGAAAGTGGGGCTGATGGGGGGTTCCCTGGGCATCCAGTCCATGTCAAAAGAGGAGCTTTTGGTTTAGTGTGAGAGACCCTGCCTCAAAAAACAAGGTAGAGAGTGTTAGAGTAAGACACTTGACATCTGCTTCTGGCCTCCATGTGTACACAGGTGAGCACATACATGTGTGTATGTGCACCTGCAGGTATGCACACACATACACACACACACACACACACACACACACACACACACACACACCACTGGAGCTTGCTTTTTCCTTGGCCTGTTAATGTTTCTGGAAATCTAGGTGAAAAATTGGTACAGGAGGCTTGCCAAAAGTTCAAGGCCAGCTTGGGCCACACGGTAAGATCCAGACCAGCCTGGGGTACATAGAAAGACCCTTTCTCCAGAAACAAAGGAAGAGAAGAAGAGAAGGAAGAGAGGGAGTGAGAGAAAGGAAAGGCATCTTGAACAGGTCCCGGTTACAGCAGGGCAATCTTTAAGAAATGCAGTCCTAAGTTTAGTCTGTCTCCAAACTTCCTCCCTCTGTCTGTAGAGTATAGTCCTCGACCAGGCCGGAAGCAGGGGATGGCATCCAGAGACCTCGCCTCTTAAAGCAGGATGGGCAACATTGACTTAATTGTTCCTCTGGGACTGGGCTGCCACTGAGCAGCCATTATGTAGCCTTCCTTGGTGATGGTGACTCTGTCTGCTATGTGGCCTGGGGAATGCTGTCATGAAGGGTTCCTGATGAGGCTTTCCTGTTCCATTATTCACGATACTGTCCCTGGCAGCCTGAAGATCAGTAAATGCCTCTTGCTTTTAATGACTTGTAAATCATAACTATTTTGCATGTGTGCTGGTTATTTCCTTGCACCCTTTCTCACTTTGCCCTGGGAAGGTCTGGTGGGAATTTCCAGGCGGGAGGCAAAAAGGACTGGAATGGCTGGATAAAATGAGGTGATTGGCCACCTGGAGCAGCATGGCTGGAAACACAGCCATCTCCCTTGTCCAGTAAGGTTCCTTTCTGCGTCTGCTTTGGGGTCAAGTGAAATTTCTAGAACCTGGTCTCATGTCGAGGAAACAGTTTACTGACTTGCATGCCTATGGGGAAAAGTGTCTGTCTGTCTCACCTTAGGATCCAGCCCAGAGTCAGGTCCTCGAAGGTCACTTGGGACTGGGTTTGGACGATCAACTCTGTCACACCCTTACCTGAGACCAGGATTAGGGAGCCTGATGCCTTTCTCGGCAGCTCCTCCAGCTCCATGGCCCTGGGACCAGAGTCCCCTGCTCTTCCTAACAGAGGTTCTGCAAGGCTGGGGGTGGGGCAGGGCTGCTGAACACTGCGTCTGGAGGTGGTTTTGCAAGGTGAAAAGTTTGAGGTTGCACGACGATGCCAGTACCACTCATACCACTGACCTGTTTACTCACAATGACACAAACTTACAAAAAAAGTGGTAACATTTGTCAGAACCTGCAGAACAGTGTGCTGAGATCTGTCCGTAGCACTGGGCACAGAGCAGATAATTGTACTTAGAAGAATAAAAACTCAAACACTGCGCTTCTGTGCTCCAGCCCCAGATGTCGTGGTTTTGGAAAACAGAGTGGACCCTGGCTTAGTATTTCCTTCCTTCCTTCCTTCCTTCCTTCCTTCCTTCCTTCCTTCCTTCCTTCC
This sequence comes from Peromyscus attwateri, assembly GCA_902168425.1. Classification (NCBI taxonomy): domain Eukaryota; kingdom Metazoa; phylum Chordata; class Mammalia; order Rodentia; family Cricetidae; genus Peromyscus; species Peromyscus attwateri. The sequence goes on along the minus strand of CABHPP010131622.1, from coordinate 57,572 downwards.
TTCCTTCCTTCCTTCCTTCCTCTTCTCCTTCCCTTTCCCTCCCTTCCCTGTCCTCCCTGCTTTTTTTTTTTTTTTTTTTTTTTTTTTTCCCAGAGCGTAGCTGAGGATGAACTTGAACTCCTGAACCTCCTGCCTCTACTTCCTGAATGCTGAGGTTCCCAATGCCATCATGCCTAGCGTCACAGCTCATGGCTCTGATGCAGCAGGCTGGGGTCACACACTGACTGCTCCTCCCCGTCATGTAGAACTTCTGCATCATTCCAATCATCTGCTTTTCATCCTGTCTGCTCCTGGCCCTGCTCATTTTAGCTTTCAGGCCCATAGCTGCATGATTTGTGAGCGAAGCCAGGCGATTCAGCAGTTAGCAAGAGTGTGGATTCTGAAAGAATCATGTCCAGCATTTAACCCCAGTCTCTGGTGCTTACTCTGAAGAAAGGCATTTGCTATGGGCAGGACTGGAGAGAATCCACCACCTAGCATAAGGCAGAGGTCGATGCTCGTTTGGGCTGTGGCTGAAGAAAGACAGCACTGTATTCCATGCACTTGGGATTGCAATAGAGCCAATCCTAAGTGGTAGAGTTCCGGTGTGAATTTTCAGGCACCGGCTCCTTCTGGTTAGTTTTCATGACCTGAACTGCTTCGTGCCAGCTTATTTCTTGGGTAGGGACATTTGCAAAACCACCGTTTGTGTTTGGGATTTAAATTTCACAGCCGGCTCCTCCCTGTAAGCTTTACGCAGCCAGGAAGTTAAGCCCGTTGATGTGGGCATGGCAGCAGCCTGAGCCAGGTGCTCAGAGAGCTCGCCTGTGGGGCTTCAGAGGCAGGACGACTGCTCCTGCCTTGGTTGTTAGAGTGACATCATGATGTTGTGCTGATTCTGCAGAGAAATACGTGGTGGAGACGAACTGAGGGGACTATAAAAACTCTTATCGGCAGAACTCACTGACATGGCAGAAATTTGTCCTCTAAAACAGTGGTTCTCAACCTGTGGGTTGCAACCCCTTGGGGGTTGAATGACCCTTTCACAGGGGTCACCTAAGACCTTTGGAAATCACAGGTATTTACATTGCAATTTATAACAGTAGCAAAATTACAGTTATGAAGTAGCAATGAGATAATATTATGGTTGGGGTCACCACAGCAAGAGGAACTGTATTAAAGGGTCACAGCAGGGGGAAGGTTGGGAACCACTACTCTAAAGAGTCTCATATGGCAGCCACTGGCCACCTATGGCTACTGAGTCCTTAAAATGTGGCTGACTCACGCCACTATGGAACTGAATTTATTTTTAAAGCATTTTTATTATATTTTACTTATGTTGTGTGTGTGAGAGCAGAAGGGCACATGGCAGGGCACATGTGTGGCGTCAGAGGGCAGCGCTGGGAGTCCGTTTTCTCCTTCCATGATGTGAGTCCTGTGGATTGAGTTCATGTTGTCAGGCTTGGCAGTGGGCGCCTTTACCTGGGGAGGCATGCGCTGGCCCTTACTTACGTGTGTGCGCGTGCGTGTGCGCGCATGTGCATGTGTGTGCATTGTATGGGCATGTGTGTATGCACGCTCAAATGTATGAAAGTGCATTTGTGTGGGGGTGTTGGGGTGTGTGGGGGAGGGGTGTGAGAAAAAGCCACGCCCAGCTTTTTCACGGGTTCTAGAGATCTGAACTCGGGTGCTCGTGCTTGTATGGCAAGCACTAACTGACTGAGCCACTCCACAGCTCCAAATTTTATTTATTTTTAGGTATTTTGTGGTAGTGAGGATGGAATCTAAGGCCTCGTGTGTGCTCAGCAAATGCTTTACTTCTGAACGACACCCCCAGCCTTTATTTAATGTAATTTTAATTGCTAATTGCTGCTACGCTAGACAATGAGAGTCTGTAAACTAGCATGACAGTTAATACAGCTTTTTCTCAGGATCCTTGGGGATGGGTCCTGAACGCTCATAGACTCCAGTATCCATGGATGCTTTAGAATCTTGTGTAAAACATCCTAATCTTGGCATATGCGCATCACACTTGGTCCCATCTACTTTACCACCTCAGAATTACTTAAATTTTGTTTTGAAATTGACTTACGTTTGTATTTTATGTGTATGGGTGTCTTAACTGCATGTCTGTGTACCATATGTAATGCCTGTGGAGGTCAGAAGAAGGTTGGATCCCTTGGAACTGGAGTTACAGACAGTTGATAGTCACCATGTGGGTGCTGGGAATTGAACCTGGGTACTCTGGAAGAGCAGTTGGTGCTCTTAATCACTGAACCACCTTTCCAGCCGCCACCCCCAAATTACTTTTAATACCTAATACAGTGTCAGTGCCCTGCTAATAGCTGTTCGACTATACTCTTAGGGAATAGTGACAATATTTCTGCGTAATGCAGCTGCATTTTGTCCCTTCATACTTCATTCTCAATTGTTTGAATGGATGAATGTGGAACTGGGCAAGAGGAAATTTGGATGAGGAGCTGAGGTGGGGGAGGTTCCCTGTCTTAAACTAGCAATCTTGAAATGTTAAGTGGACACTTTCCTTTGGCAGTAGGAAGTCACTGAAGGAGTGTGTGTGTGTGTGTGTGTGTGTGTGTGTGTGTGTGTGTGTTTGAATTCAGAGCCTTCTGAATTTACCCTATCACCAAGCCACATTTCCATCCTCAACATAAGTAAAAAGAAAAACGGGAAAAAGGACTGAGTATTAGTTTAATGGCAAAGTGCTTGTCTAGCATGCACAAGGCTCTCTAGACTCAATCTGCAGTATTGGTATATGTGTGCCAAAGTTCATGCTATACATGTACAACACACACACACACACACACACACACACACACACACACACACACACACTTTTAAAATAAAATGCCATGTCAAAGTTAACTAGGTTAAAAGACACACTACCAGTCCAGTGCTGGCTCTGCTTGGGGAGGACATGCCCTTTGCTCCTTGAAGTAACGTTGGGAAACCCTGTGCAGCATTTGGTGCTCAGAAGCCCTCCTCATCCTGTGGGGGCCCTTCTCCTCTCCTGGGCTACCGATGCTAAAGGCTCATCCTGTTTGCCTTGCAGCCTCTGCCTCCTGCATGCTAGCCGCCACCGTTCCCACTGCTTTGGGTCACTGGCCTCCCCTTCTGATGTTGCTGTGGCCTTTTCTTTCTTTGGTTTTCTCCATTCCTTGAATTTCCTGTTCCCCTTTCACTTAAAAATGGCTGGACTCCAGTTGCCAAGAAGCCATGAAATGGGACAAAGAATGCTTCTGGTTCTTATTAATGCCCCCACCCATGTTTTTAAAGTGACAGCTGATTTCTCCTAGTATAATTGTCCCTCCCCAGTTATGTTGGCTGATGACAAGCGTTGCCCAACCCCCCTCTACACACTCCCTCCCCAGGAGTGCCGTCTTCCCGCCTTCCAGGGTGTGTTTTATTGAAAATTAACCTTTCTGCAGGTCGGCCCCTTTGCTTGGGAAGAGCACCTCTCCTTCCAGTCTATGCGAGCCAAGTGTGGTAAATGTGTGTGTATGTGTGGTTAGCCCAAGAGAGCCAGCTCAGCCCCTGCAAGGCAGCACGATTGTGACGTCATCAGCAGCCCAATCAGCACCTCCAGCATGGCAGTGGGGACCAGCCTACTGTGTGGACACGCTGTCCTCCAACCCATCCAGCACAAGAGCCCAGCTTCTCCGTCTGGGCCCCCATCGCTGCGGCACTGTCATCGAACCTACCTCCACATGGCAAAATAAGAGCCCCTACATGCGGTGGTGCCTGCTGAGGCAAGTGGATCATCTGGGTCTGCAAGAGACTCCACACAGAGCATTGTACATGTGCAGGAGCCTTCAACTGCTGCCCTGCATCAGGGCAAAAGGGCCACAGCTGGGCGAGGCCCAACTGAAGAAGTGTTCACAACATCTGCCTGTGGCATGGTCCTGCCTAGAGCAGGCATCCTTCTGCTCCACAGAAAGTCTCTCTGCCTGCAAACCATGGCCTACTTGTGGGGAACTAGACTCAAGCGCCAAAGAGGCCCTTCCAGAAGAGAATGCCCACCTGTGCTAAGCGTGGAAAGGACAGTAGGTCACCAGGAGCAACTATTTTTGCTTTCATATGACAAAACTTTGTGACCCTGTGTCCTCATGGGAGACAGCTTTTTCAAGCATGTGATAGTGAATGCCTTGCACCTGGTCTTCATGGGATCTGAGTGACTGGTTGGGGAATGGAGGACAAGGAGCCCAGTGATGTTTGCTGGGCCGTGGGCAGATCTTGCATGACCTGGGATGTGACTGGCATAGGTGTGGGGTGGCTGCATCTTTGCATGCCACTGTGCCAGTTTTTCTGTGACACTCGGCTATTAGATGGGACTTCTTGGGATGGGAGATGCTGCTTATGTGAGAGTACACTGGAGGATTATGCAGTGACTGTGGGAATTTGGCTGAATACACTCTGAATAGAAAATGATGAGCTATAAAATTACTAAGTCCTTGATTTGATGGATTCTGTAAATGTGGTCAATAATAACAACTTGCCATTAAAACAGAAAAACATGAAGCAGATGCAGTAGTGCCCACCTGTAATCCCAGTGCTCAGGAGGTAGAGATGGGAAGGTCAGAAGGTCATCTTAAGCTACGTAGAGAGTTTGAGGCCAACCCAGGCTGACAAAGGGCTTTGATATGCTTAGGGACCCTGTCAGACAGCACCCTTAAAAGTTGGGTGCTAAACCAGATAGTCCTCTACCATAGTGCCTCAAATTGAATCCCTGGAGCTAAGGCATTAGACTGCTAGGCAGGTATAGAGAAAACAGAGTACATTCAAATTCTGGGCATAGACCCCATCACTGAGGGCCAGGTCTGTTATGGGAGAAGGCAAAATTGCTAAGCAAACATTATCCAAGGAAGGGACAACCCTAGGAAACTCCTCCACGTGGTAACATGACTAGGGGGTGGACGCGGGGCACCTACCCTGGAGAAGTGATGTCTGTTTTGTGAGTTTTCCTGGAACTGCCCCCACACTGTAGTTAAACTGCATCTCTGTGTCGAATAAGACAGATTGGAATCGCTTATTTGAAGTTTGCATTTGTGTTGAAAAATGGAGATTTGTTAGAAATCAGGGATGGTGTGTTCTCAGTGGGCCCTTGAGGCCATGGGCCCAGCACAAGCCATTGTTGTCTTCCAGCTTTGGCTGCCAATGGAGGAGTCTTGTGGTCCTGTTTCTCTCCCAGATGGGACAGAGTGGGCAGGCTGTATCCACAGAGGTTTCAGCTGGACCATTTCCAGCTAGGAGCCGTCTCTTACACGGGCTCACTGCTCATCATTGGGGACTGAGGTCAGCCAAGAGGCATAGACTCTATGAAAGCTCAAAGAATATGTGGGTTCTTACTTCAAGAAAACTGCCCAGGCACAGGTGTGTGTGTGTGTGTGTGTGTGTGTGTGTGTGTGTGTGTGTGTGTTGTGTGTATGTAAATATGTGTGTTGTGTAATTTGTATATGTGTGTATATGTGTATGTGTGTGTTGTGTGTGTATATGTGTGTTGTGTGTGTGTATATCATGGTGTATGTAAATGTGTGTGTGTTTATGTTTATGTGTTATGTGTGTCATGGTGTATGTGAATGTGTGTGGGTATTCAGAGGCTAAGGAAGGCATCGTGTCAGAGTAAGGTGTTATTCTGCACCGTCCTATTCCCTTGACTCAGGGCCCCTCCCTGAGCCTGGAGCTCCTCTCTCTCTCTCTCTCTCTCTCTCTCTCTCTCTCTCTCTCTCTCTCTCTCTCTTTCGGCTAGACTGGTAAACAGGCCTTAGAGCCTCTGGTTTCTGCTCTGAGTGCGGTTCCAGGTAGATGAAAGGCCGTGCCCAGTTTACTGTGCCACTGAGCTATCTCTAGCACCTCTCCCCTTTTGGACAGGGTTTCATGTATTCCAGGCTGGCCTAAAATTCATCATATAGCCAGGATTGACCTTAAACTTCTGATTCTCCTGCTTCCAGCTCAGGAGTGCTGGGATTATCGCTGTACACCACCATGCTCAGTATGAGATCAAAACCAGGGCTTTGCACATGCTAGGCAAGTATTTTACCAACTGAGCTACCTCCCCAGTACCCAGGCCAAGGAGTCTTGCTGTGGGTAAGGCAGACCACCAGGGAATGTCCCCGAACCCCAGATTGCCTGTTTAGCCTCCCATCATCCATCAGATTTTCACTTGTCTTTCCCCACGTTTTAACAGGCACAAGCCACATTGAAACCATGTGCCCTGAGGTGCTTGTCTGGTAGAAATATTGAGTAATAAATTTTGTTTTTATTTTTATCTCATTTTTCCAAAGCCTACTTCTCTTTAAAACATGTTTTAATTCCATTCTATCTTCAGGCTAGTGTACATTCAAGCTAGTGCTTTTGCTTTGTTGGTGAAAAATCAAAGGTGTTAGTGTACAGGGGCACCAGGAGAGGTTACCACAGAGGGATGACAGGGTATGGTGAGTCCCTCTGCCTGGCTGTGGAGATTCATATTTGGCTCAAATGACAGTTGAAAGTCAGTGGCTTTGATCTGGTTCCTCCTTAAAACAATGACTCATGGAGCCTAGGCTGGCCTTAGCATTGCTATATAGCTAAGGATGACCTTGAACTTCCGATCCTCCTGCCTCCACCTCCCAAGTGTTGGCATTACAGGCATGTGCCACCACACCTGTTTTATGTGGTGCTTGGGATCAAACCCGGAGCTTTGTGTGTACTAGTAAGCACTCTACTAGTTAAGCCCCAAGCTCAGCTTGGTTATTAGTATCTTTGGAATCATGTCAGGAAGGCAGAATCAGCAATGCCTTACCCTGCAGGAGGAAGGGTTTGAGCCTTTGATCTCCGTGCACAGCCTGGATCTTCAAAGCCTCTGTTCCCAGTGGTGCCTGTGAAGGCCAAGTGCTTTATGGATACAGACAGATGATGTTCACATCATCAGTTAACCAGCTCAGTGCTCCCCTGTCTCCTTCATCACACGCGGGGCTGAGTTCGAGTGTGGGTAGAACCCACATGCCCCTTAAGACAATCACTATCAACATTAATGAATGAAACCGGGTATAGGTAGGTGTGTGTGTGTGTGTGTGTATGTGTTTGAGACAGAGTCTCTGTAGCTCAGGACAGTTTTAAACTCATAGCAATCCTCCTGCCGCAGCCTCCCAAGAATTGGAATTACAGGTGTGAGCTGTCACACCCTCTGTTTTCTTTCTTTCTTTCTTTCTTTCTTTTTTTTTTTTTTTGTGGTTTTTCGAGACAGGGTTTCTCTGTGTAGCTTTGCGCCTTTCTTGGAACTCGCTTGGGAGACCAGGCTGGCCTTGAACTCACAGAGATCCGCCTGCCTCTGCCTCCCGAGTGCTGGGATTAAAGGCGTGTGCCACCACTGCCCGGCCCTCTGTTTTCTTTCATTGAACACTGGTTATGTGCTTGCTGGCGGACAGATCTGTTTCTGAGCCGTTCTGTTACTACCATGACGCCTCCTGTTGCTGCTAGTCTTATTATTAAGGGCAAGTTCTGAGAAGCTCTGAGTGACAGCAAATAGAGGTGGGTCCTTGTTTGAGGTCAGGGCAAGTTTGCTAAGCCTCTCTGCCAGTGAGAGGATGTCACCATGCCCCTCTCCCCCCCAGGAGTTCTGGCTTGTCCCTTATCCTGCCCATTGCTGGATTCAGTAGCTTCCAGTCCCACCAGGGGACCGCTATGTGGAGTTGATGAGATGTTTGTGTTTGCATTGATAATGTTCAGGGGGTTGGTCACAGAGGATCTTGCAGAAGACCTTCTGGCTACTACTGGAAGTTGGGTTTGAATTTTGGGTAGATGAGAGCACAGGGCTGGGGATGGTCTGGCATAGATGGTTCCCTGTCTGAGCTGCAATGTGTTTCGTTCACAGTCTGCTTTCTGAGTGTCTGGTGTCAGACGGTTCATGAACTTCACAACCACTTTTACCCACCCCCAATTCCATCAATTTTAGTGCCTTTCCTCCCCAAAAGCAAGATACCCAGCAGGTCCCTTCCCCTTCTTCCAGCCGCCCTGGGGACTATGCCCAAGTCAGTGCCTGTTCCCTGAAGAGGGAGCGGTATAGTCAGTCCCCTTGACCCTGGGAGAGATGCATGTCCTGGGTGACTTCTGCAGTGTCAGGTTGGAATTGCAAGCCCACAGTGAACAGAGCACCCATGGGACACTGGCCTGGAGCCCAGAAGACAGAGAATGAAAAACCAGAGGGAGGTGATGGAAAGGGGTGCACCGTGAACCCGTCAGCCTTCACTGTTCAGAGTCCTGCCATAGCCCGGGTAGGAAGCCACCACACCAGAGAGTAGGTGTCAGCTAGGCCAAGCTGGAGGAAATGGAACGCAGCCTTGGGCCCCAACTGCAGCCTAGGTTCCCACCCTCCTCTCCCAACTTCCCTTTGTAAGTTCCTCCACTCCTGCTGCCCCCTTCCTGCCCCCTTTTCCTGCTGCCCCCTTCCTGCCCCCTCCTCCTGCTGCCACCTCTTCCTGCCCCCTCTCCCTGCTGCCCCCTCTTCCTGCCGCCTCTTCCTGCCCCCTCTTCCTGCTGCCCCCTCTTCCTGCCACCTCTTCCTGCCCCCCTCTTCCGGCTGCCTCCTCTTCCTGCCGCCTCTTCCTGGCCCCTCTTCCTGCTTCCCCCTCTTCCTGCTTCCCCCTCTTCCTGCAGCCCCCTCTTCCTGCCCCCTCTCCCTGCTTCCCCCTCTTCCTGCCGCCCCCTCTTCCCGCCCCCTCTCCCTGTTGCCCCCTCTCCCTGCTGCCCCCTCTTCCTGCCCCCTCTCCCTGCTGCCCCC
>CABHPP010131622.1:34924-46229 GCA_902168425.1 Peromyscus attwateri | reverse complement strand
AAGGTTAGCCTGCAGAGGTCATTGTGATACCACAGCCATGGAGAGAAAACCCAGAAGGAATGGAGCCAGGAGCAAGGCCGCTGTATCTGCGCAGCCTTGAGGCCTTCTGAAGGCTGCCATTTGCTTTCACAGCAAGTCTGTAAGGGGTGGGTGGCCTTGCTGGTGACTCCGAACCCAGAGGTGGGTGGAGAGGGTCATGGCCCTGCAGGCACACAGAGTTCTTCCTGCATGCATATAGGGAGCCCAGTGTCCCAACCACTCATGTCTTGTAGAGTGGCAGACACCTCACCCCTCACCTCAGCAGTAGCCTCATTCTGGAGGCAGCAGGATGGCGGCCCTGCATGTGAACTGAACATTGCCTGGAGTCCTGGGGCATTGAGAGGCTACGGAGAGTCTGCACTTTACAATTTGGTCTATGTGGGTTCCCCTGGTCATGGTGTCTCTCTGGAAGGGTTGTAAGGATGGGAGGTGGCAGGCAGAGGGCTTAGCCCAGTGCTGGACACCAAGCGATTGTGTTACCGTTCTTACCTTTATAAAATGCCACGGTGTGATGCTGGACTCTGTGGTATTGGCTAAAGAATGATGAACAGAGAGATGGGGCAGCCTACATGGGGTAGGGTGTCACTGAAGACCAGCCAGGGTACTGTGGATGTTCCCACGGAGGCCAGAGCAGCTCCCCAGAGAGCCCGGCCTGCAGAACATTCCGAGCGTCGCTTGTGTATGGTGAAATCTTCACCAGTGAGTTCACCGAGACTGGGCTGGAGCCAAGAGTGGACAAGGAAGCTTTGTAGGTCCGAGGAGTCTCTGAAGAGGAAGGTGACAGAGCATGGTGACCCATCACTCGGAGATGACAGGGAAAGACTGTAGCCAAAGTTTCTCTGGTCCAGCCTTGCCTAGCAGTCTGGACGAATCTGTCCCACCCACGGTCCTGCAGACGCTTGTAAAATAATTACACAGAGGCTTATATTAATTACCAACTGTATGGCCTATGGCTTCAGCTTCTGGCTAGCTAGCTCTTTCATCTTAAATTAACCCATTCCTATTAATCTATATGTTGCCACGTGGCTGTGGCGTTACCTGTCTGCTGGCATCTTGTTGCTCCTTCGGCAGTGACTGGCGTCTCTCCCACCCACCCTTCTTTTCTCTGTATCTCTGCTTGAATTTCCTGCCTGTCTGTAAGCTTTCTTGCCATAGGCCAAAACAGCTTTATTATCCAATAGGAGCCACACATATTTACAGCGTATAGAAAGACATCCCACAGCACTTCCCCTTTTCTGTCAATCAAAAAGGAAGGTTTTAACTTTAACATAGTAAAATTATACATAACAAAACAGTTATCAAGCAAGAATTACAGTTACGATATCTAGTCTATTTGTATTTGGCAAAATTAAAATATTCTGTCATTTATCCTATTTTGTGAGTCTAAAGTTTTATATCTAATTTATCTTTTATCATGACTAAGGAAAAGTATAATTGTAACTATCTAGTCTTCAACTCCATCAAAGATCCCAGAAGGATATAATATTACCTGAGTAAACAGGAAATGCATGGCAAGTAACTTCCATAAATCTAGAAATGACAGAGACATCTGGCTGCCTGGACAGTCATCCAAAGTTCCTCTATAATGTTGGGGCAACCATCTTCAGCCCATAGGCCTAGAGTCTCTAGCATAGCTTTCAGTGAAGCAGGAAATTTTAAGGACTGTTCTGCCCATTCTGGCAAAGTTCGTATGGCACTTCTCCTCATGTCCTGTAGAATGTCTGGCAGTTTCTTCTGTGAAACAGGAACCTGAAGGACCATCTTACCTTGCAAAGTTCAGTGGTCACCTTCCTATGGGTCCTGCATGTCCAGTTTATGCAGCATCCTGTCAAGCAGTCAAGGCAAGGGCACTTTTTTGCCCAGTGGCTAACTTTTGCCACAAAGAAAGCAAACTCCATAATGAGTTTCTTCGATGGCTATCATTCTCTTTGAAGTAATTGGTGTTGCCAGGAGCAGACGTGTGTCATTGTCCAGAAAAGTCTAAGTTCTTAAAACATTTTAAATGCCATGTTCTGCAGGTCTTTGAAGTGTTTGAAGATTACCTGCCTAATTGAAATATACCTTTGTATACCTAAAAACTTAATTAACATGACTGTAAGTTTGATTATAAAAGATGACTATTAATCTGTATTTTTAAATTATATTTTACAATTTTAAATGAATTGCATAAACATAATACCTTAAACAAGAGTAGAAATATACATACAGAATAACAAAATTAACTTTAAATTTGTATAAATATACTAAAATCTATAGTAATGTAAAATATTTCAAATGAGTTGTTGCTTTTTAAAAATAGATTCAATAATCTACACTTTTATCCTATCATATCTATATCCTACATTTCTATATCATATCCCCCTTTCTTCTTTTAGAAAGAGATTGACTATGACCAATAACAATTTGTAACCAACCCCTAAACAAAGACAAATATCCATAATCCATTTTTTTGGGGGGGATGTGGGCATAGTCCTCTAGGCTACTTCCTGCTTATTGAGGGCAGTGTTAATCTTATGGGGATCCTGAGAAAATTAAGAATTATAGTTAAATCTTGGCTGTAGTAGTCTGTGAGGCTGGATCATTTCATCAGTTGCTTTTAAGCTGTTTTGGATGTTGGATCATCTGGACCATGGCTGTCATCAGAGACCTTTCAGGGGGTCTTGGTTGATTAAACCATATTAGCCTGGAAGCAATCCATGGGTTCTCATCTTCTGTGGAAACAAAAGCAGAACCTCTTTTCCAAAGCAACATATTCTTAGACATAAATTTTGAAGTCAAGATACCTTTAACTATACATATTGGTTTAACTTGGTTGCCCCTACAATCAAATGTCTCTATGCACTTAAAAATCTCCAAAATAGGGCTGGAGAGATGGCTCAGTAGTTAAGAGCCCTGGCTGTTCTTAAAGAGGTTCTGAGTTCAATTCCCAGCAGCCACATGGTGACTCCCAACCATTTGTAATGAGATTTGGCACCCTCTTCTGGCATGAAGGCAGAACACTGTATACATAACAAATAAATCTTAAAAAACAACAACAACAACAAAAAAAACTCCAAGACAATATAATAATACGCATTATCCAGATTCTTTGTGTAATTTCCATCCTTACGTGGCTTAACTTTCATACTATTCTTACTGTCTCTTTAAAGACTTTATTTTTTAAAACTATCTATAAAACTGTCTTTATATAGCTGCCTATATTCCTTTTCCTCTCTCTTCCAAGCCTACACATATTTTTACACATATTGTAAACCATTTAGAAGTTTTTTCCATCAGAATCTGTCCTATTGTGTATCTGTAATCATTTTTTGACAGGGGACAAAGAAGACAGATAAGCTTCCTTTTTTAATACTGTGGGGTTTTATTTATTGAGGCTGGGTCTCATGTAGCACAGGCTGCCTTTGAACTTGCCACATAGCTGAGGATGACCTTGACCTCCAAGGCCTGAGATTATAGGTGTGTGCCACCACATCTGGTTCTCATTTTGTTTTTCGTTTTTTGTTGTTTTGTTTTGTTCTTGTAATAGGATCTTGTGTATCCCAGCCTGGCCTTGGACTCACTGTATAGCCAAGATTAACTTTGGATTTCTGGTACTGCCATTTCTGCGTCCTGAGTGTGGGGATTACAGGTGTATGTTAACACTCTCGGTTCATGCAGTTTATGGGGATCGAACCTAGGGCTTTGTGTATGCTAGGCAAGCACTCTACCATTGAACTACCTCCCCAGCTCAGAAAGTTGCCTTGAAATGTTTTTATGGGGTTCAGTATAAGTGTGTCTGATGCCCTGGATGATTGTGCTACTTTCAACAAGGCCCATACTAAGCACCCCAAATCCCTTATTTCTCTCCTCTTTTGCAGCACATGGCTGATCCCTGTCTCTCTGCTGAGAGAGTAAGGCCTACTCAGTTCCTCCCCTAATTTCAGTCTTCTTGCTGAATATATCTACTGGAAGATGCTTGGCTTTTTAAATAGAGCCTATCCTTGGTGATTACAAGGATAGGACTCTGAGATGGTGCTCGAGTTAATGCCAAGGGCATGTAGGTGGCATGGTCCCTGAGTGTAATCTAAAATCACAGTGTTTCCAAATTGTGGGTCCCAACCTACCAGTGGGTTGTAAAACCAATTTAGTGGGTCAGGCAGTCAGTCTCTTCTAAGACTTGAACTATGACAGAAAATATCAGGGTATGGTAAGAGTCTTGGATGTCAGTTCTATTGTGCTGGGTCACAGTGCAAAATATTCTCATTGTAAACCACACTTTTAAAATGGCTTGCAAAACTCAGGGCTGGAGTCATGGATGATAGGACAGACTGAGAAATTGAAATTGCGCAGATCAAATATGGAAGGACAAAAAAGCCTGACGGGAGCTATCTGATGGCCAGGTGACCATCCAGGAGACTCGGTGCAGGGCTCTTGTCTGGAGCTGTGAAGCTTGCATTATTGCTTTATTAGCTCACGACTGCATTTCCAGAGGCCTAGCCTAATCCTGAAACAGCAAACATCGCCTTTACCATTGGTTACCTGGAAGGAGAATCAAAAATTGATTTCAAACTCTTTCCATCCAACAAAATATTGTGATGAATGTCTTTTGTAACAGTCTGGGCACTGTAAGATGGGTGAAGGAATTTCCTTAGGAAATTCAACCAACTATGTTGGGTAAGTAAAGAAACAGAGAGTGGTTGGGGAGGTGACGAGTGCGTGCGTGCGTGCGTGCGTGCGTGCGTGTGTGTGTGTGTGTGTGTGTGTGTGTGTGTGTGTGTGTATACACCCAGTGCTGTGGAGGCAGAGGTGGATCCCAGGGTTGCTAGCCAAGCAGCCTAGCTTACTTGGTCAAATCTAGTGAGAGATCTTGTCTCAGAAAACAAGGTGGACGGTGCTGGAGGAATGATGCCCAAAGTTGTTGCCTGGCTTCCACGTGCACACATGTGCACATCACTCATATACATATGTGCATCTGCACACACAAACATACACATACAAAAATAAGAGAAGAGGAGTTTGAGGAGGGAAAAGTACTTAGCCTTTATTTTGTAAAGTTCCTTGGTTCCTGAAATCCCAGAGGATTGGCGGGTGGCCCCAGGCCCCTAGGCTTGTTGGGCTTGCACTGGGTGTTTTCTCCTGTCTGAACATAGAGCATCATGCAGATGGCTCCTGAGGTTAATGGGTCTTTGAGGGAAAAGTGCCCATCTGTAGCATCTTTCACAGGAGGCTGGCGTGCTCCCCGGTTGGGGAGGGGAACTACACGCTGCTCCCTGCTGTCTCTTTCTGCTGTCCTCTGCCTTCCCGGCTGTGTGATCATTTATTTCAGATTTCTAAGGGCCTAAACCGAAGAGGAGCTACTCACTTCTAGACTGGTGCAACCCTTGATGTAATGAATTGTCCTCCGAATCCCTAGTGCAGGCCCCTTTTATTTATTTATTTTTAACTTCTCCCAAAGTAGTTCATTGTCTTAATTATGTTAATGGGAGGAAAGGCAGTCCTTATTGATGGCTCAATAAATCGGCAGCCACTGATGCCAGACCACTTGGATGCCATGAGTCTAAACAGCGGGGCCATCACTCAATCTCTGTCAGAGGCAGACAGCCCAATTAGTACTCAGCACTTCTTGGCTCCATATCTCTGGTGTCCACTGCCCAGGAAGCAGTTGATCAACTTACTTATTTATAAATGCACCCTGAGAAGGAGGAGGAGCCCCCTCCCCACAGGAGGCTGTTCGAGAAGTGGAAATGAGAGCTGGCCAGAGATCTATTGGAGTAAAAAGGTTGAGTCTTGGCTGGAATGTTCTGGTATAGGCTTTAAGCCCTGGTGGTGGTCTTCTCAAATCCCAGTGGTACCCCAGCAAAAGGTGAGAGAGGAGACAGATATGTTAGCTCAAGCCTTTGCTATTCCAGCCCCCAGCTCTGCCAAAGCCGTGGTGGCAACATTTGAAAGTGCAGGATGCAGACCCCTATCCGACATTGATCACACAAGTATGAGACGGGGTGTGCGAAAATGGCCATCTTCTCTGTGGCATCCCAATTCTTAGGGAAGCTTTTCCTCTTTAAATCTGGGCATTCTTTGAGCTACAGCAGTGGTTCTCAACCTGTGTGTCTTGACTCCCTTGGGGGCTGAACGACCCTTTCATAGGGGTCACCTAAGGAAACACAGATATTTACATTATGATTCATAACAATAGCAAAATTACAGTTATGAAGTAGCAATGAGAATAATTTTATGGTTGGAGTCACCACAACATGAGGAACTGTATTAAAGGGTCATAGCATTAGGAAGGGTGAGAACCACTGCTCTACAGTGAAGTTGTAAATACAGTGTAGTGGATTCCCATCTGGTCATCCCCTCATTGGCCCACTGTGAATGCCTACTTCTTTCCTCTGCAACCTTGCTCCCCTCCTGCCTCCTCCTGTTTCCTTTAGGGTGATTGTAGTCAGATCTTTTCATAAGGCTGCCCCTCCCCCCGTAATATCATGGAGACTTATTATTAATTATAAAAGCTCAGCTGGTAGCTTAGGCTTGTTTCTAACTAGTTTTTATAACTTAACCCATATCTTTTAATCTACACTCTTTTATGTGGCTCAGTTACCTTTTACTCTGTACTCCCCATGCTGGCAACTTCACCTTTCTTCTTCCCAGTGTCCCACCTATATCTCCTGCCTAGCTAATGGCTGTTTAGCTTTTTATTAAACCAATCAGAAGGTGCTTTGGCAAAGACACATCTTCACAGTGTACAAAAAGATTATTCTACAACACATGATCATCTGTCTCTTTCCTCTTCCTTGACCCCATTCTTATATGTGCGTGCGTGTGTGTGTGTGTGTGTGTGTGTGTGTGTGTGTGTGTGTGTGTGTTGGCTGTCTGATGAGTCATTCTGGAGCACATTGCAGGCCACCGAGGGGGTTTCCATGCATCTTTCCAACCAGTTTTTCCTAAGAGCAGAGGTGTTTCTCTAGCACTTCTCCTCTCCTTGTCTTTCTCTCCTGTCTCCCTCCCCTTTTTTCTCCCTCTCACTCTCCATGATCACATATAGCCCAAGCTATCCCCAAACTCACTGTGTAGCTAAGGATGGCCTTGAACACCCAGTCTTCCAGTGCTGGGATCATGTGTACTACCATGCCTAGGTTATGGGGCTTGAACTCTGGGTGTTGAATGTTCTAGGCAAGCACTCTGCTAGCTGAGCTACATTCCCAGTCTCCAGAGTTCTAAAATCTTGCCCTTTTTGAAAAAAGTATGTAACTATGAGGGCCTAGTAGGCTATATCTATCTTAGCTAACTGGGAGGCCAAGACAGGGAGATTCAAGTTTAAGGTTTTGAGGCTAATAGGGGACAGCTTAGCAACAAATCTGTCTCAAAAAGTTAAAACATGAAAGAAAGAGAGAGAAAAAGAAAGGAAACAAAGGTTGGGGATATGTCCTGGTGGTAAAGCACTCACCTAGCATGTGTGAAGGGCCCTAGTGTTGAATGTCAAACAAAAACCAGCCATCATTAGAGAGGAAATACAGCTGGTTCTCTCACTGCAATGGGAGTCTCAGGTGTAGATGTGGAAATCACTTGCCCATTGTGGAGAAGTCCTAAGCCATCCTGTGGAGGGAGAGGACGGAGCTGAGTCAGAAAGTACTCAAGTGAAGTTAGACCTGGAGCCCTCAGCCCGACTCTGTGCTTCCGTGGCTGCCTGTGTCCTTGAGAAAGAGACAGTCTCTGTGAGACATGCATGGCTGCTTCCCTTTTCAAGGCGTGGCTCCTTGAGGGTTCCAGCTGCTAAAACCTACAACTTGAATGGCCAGTTGGGTGGGCTCAGAGAAGATCTTTCCTCATTGCTGTGGGCCACACCTGACAAAAAAGAATGCAGGAAGTTTGGGCTCACAGTTTAAAGGGATACAGAATGTCACGGTTGGGGGGGGGGGGATGGCAGCAGCTGACCGAATTGCATCGGTGGTCAGGAAGCTGAGAGAGATGAATGCTGGTACTCAGTGTGGATTCTCTTCCGTCTAGGGCCTGAGCCCGTGGAGTGGTGCCACTTGACATGCAGGGTGGACCTTCCCTCTTCTGTTAAATGTCTTTGGAAACCCCCTCAAAGACATCCCTAGAGGCGTGTATCCTGAACGTTTCTTAATCAGTTCAAATTGACGCTGAAGGTTAACCATTCCAGAGCCCCCGTGACTCAGGGGAGGCAGAAGAAAGGATGGGAGTGTTGGGGACATTTGTTTGGTGGTCTCACCTGCTTGTTCGGTAGGAGAGTGGCACAGAGCTCAGCAGAAATCACCTGAGTCCAGACAGCTAGTGGAAAAGGTGCTGTCCCAAGGCTGTGTGTGTAGAGTGCACGCACACACGCACGCACGCCTGGCCCAGGGAGATCCTTGGACCGCTGGACTCTCAGTGTAGTTGAATTGTGGCTGAAAGAAAATGAGGAATCTGCCTTGATTCACACAGTTGTCATTTGATGACTATTTTCTTCTTCCTGCATCTGATTGAGGAAAGAAGAAAGTTACAAAAATGCAAATCAGCTCTTTATCGTCTAGAGACAAGTTAACATGCCGAGGCTTTGAATGGATTTGCTTGGATTGTGTTCTGTGCTTGATTTTATATCTTGCTGCTGCTTTTTACATGCCTCTTAATGACAGATAAATAATATTAAGAACTGTCTGCTAAACTGTGCCTCCCAGTGGGGTTGGCTTTCTCTGATTTCCTTGGAAACCACTATGCTTTGAAGACACATCTGCCTGCTTTCTCTCTTCTGGACATCTTTTCTTTTGTATCCAAAGCACTTGCAGTGAGTTTTTAGAAAGCCAGCCTGCTGGGCTGGGTGGACAGCTCATCCAGAGTTCAGTTTCCAGCACCTGAGTGGCTCACTGCTGCTTAAAATGCCTGCTGGGGATCTGAGACACCCTCTGCTGGTTTCCACAGATACCTGCACTCATATGTGCACATATGCACACACATAATTAAACAGAACACCAAAAACAATGTTTTTAAAGGGAAGCCTGGCATGGAGTCATAGTTACAGATCTGTAAGCTTGGGTGATATTCAAGATCAGTTATTGTATAACCCGATGGCCTGCCAGCTTTGAAACCCCATGAATCCATGTGGAAAGGAACAAAACAAGGCTGGCCGTGAGAGAGAAAAAGAGAGAGAGAGAGAGAGAGAGAGAGAGGCGCAGAGACAGAGAGAGACAGACAGAGACAGAGGTCAGGGGTGGGGTGGGGACAGGGAATGGTGTTGTCTAAGAACACCATAAGATTTGAGGTCCCCTAAGGAGAGGTTCTTTATTCTCTTAGGGGACCTCAAATCAGATGAAGCCAGATTTGTGACTTCCTCACAGAAAGGAATTTCAGGATGAGCCACCACAGAGTAGATTTGAAGTTTATTAAAAGAGATTTTAATATAGATTGTAAGAGCCAGGCTAAAGGAGAGAGATGCTCTTGGGGAGAGAGTAACACACGATCAAGATCGTGGGTGTGGGCTATTCAAAGAAGGGTCGCATCATTTCCTTTGTGATAGTCACATAGATAGGGCTTTTCGATTAAAAAATTGCTATGCTTATTTATTTTGCTGATTGAGGAAGCATGTGTGCCGTTCATGCATAAAATGGAGGAACAACTTTTGGGAGTTGGCTTTCACCTCCTACCACGTGGGTCCCAGGGACTGAACTCAGGTCAACAAGCTTGGCAGCAAACATCTTAACCCGCTGAGCCGTCTAACCGGCTCAACTTTGGTGATTTTTTTTTTTGACGTTACTTTTAAAGGGTTGCAAGGGATGTAATGAGTGTGGGGGTGGGTGCGAGAGGCAAACTCGGCAGGATTACAAAGTTCAAGTGGAGATCTCGGGGATGCAGGAAATTATGATGGCTTCACTATAGATAAAGTTAATAATCGTGTTCATGAGATTCCCAGAAATATCTGGGAGAGGAGTGAATATGCTTGGCCTGTTGGGGCCTTTAGCCTGGCTTCCTGCCTCTGTGCTGACAGCCTGCTCAGCGGCCTAGCCTGTGGGGACTGTGCTCCGGAGTCTTAATTCCCACCCTCCAAGAGGCTTCAACCAGACTCTGTGGTGAGGGGCTCCTTTCCTTCCATTTCTCCATAATTTTACCTGCTCTCTCCTGCCTTGAGGTAGTCAAGGGCAGAGAAAACACTGCTTTGTATTGATGCTTGATGAGGGGGCCCTGATGCCTGATGGGCGGGTCCCGATGCCTGATGGGCGGGTCCCGATGCCTGATGGGCGGGTCCCGATGCCTGATGGGCGGGCCCTGATGCCTGATAGGGAGTTACTTTGCAGGGACCCTAGGGCAATGGGAGGTACCAGGCTCAGGAGACCTCTGTTTGCTTTAGGTGACCTGGCTAGCAGGTTGTAGGAATCTGGGGTTGTGCAGGCCTAGAGTGACCATCCACATTTCCTCTGTCCGTCCTACTCATGTTTCTCCTTCAGTCACAGGATGCTGACAGACCCAGATGATGCCTTGAGTTAAGCCCCTCTTTTTTCCTTATGTTGTATCCTGGTTTCCCAAGGTCCTGCCTTGTGGAGCAGTTCCACAGATGGAATAGGATAGTCCTCTTCCACAGGGTAGCTCTGTGGCACTTGCTAGCAAATGGGCCCCATCTTGGGGTCCCCTGCCCAAACTGTGTTGGGTACACATACCATTCTAATATTGTGTCCACTTAGACACTCTTGGTGGTGAGACCCTGTCTGCCTGGCCTCCCAGACCAACAGGACACAGTGGCCCTTTCTCTGGAAGCACAGAAAGTGTCCTGTAGCTGATGTGGGGAGGAAGGATAAGAAGAGTCTTGCTGGGCTAAAAAGATGGCTTAACAAGTCAGTCCTTGAGCCAAGCCTGACGATGTGAGTTAAACACATGGTGGAAGGAATCAATTCCAGCAAGCTGCCCTCTGGCTACCACGTGTGCATCATAGCAAGTGTGCCCCCCAACAATAATAGGTACAATGTAATAATTTAAAAAAGCCTTTCTAGGCTGTTCTCCTTTCAGTGACAGGGATGGAATGGGGGACATGTGTTAGCAGAGGCACAAGGAGTCTACAAAGGTGTGTTAGAAGAGCCCTCACAGAGAAAGAGAGACAGAAAGGAGAGAGAGTAGGCGTGAGCATGTGCTCTTGTATTAACTTGGGTGAGCAAAGAAGAAAACCACTCAGAACAGTTCTGTGCACAGAGCCGGGCTGACCCCAGAACAGTCCTGTGCACGGAGCCGGCTGACCCCAGAACAGTCCTGTGCACGGAGCCGGGCTGACCCCAGAACAGTCCTGTGCACGGGGCCGGGCTGACCC
>CABHPP010131622.1:13698-34914 GCA_902168425.1 Peromyscus attwateri | reverse complement strand
GGAGCCGGGCTGACCACCGTCACTCCTAACCCCTTTGAATTGTCACTGAGGCACCCGTCAAGGATTCACCCCTGGCTTGGGTCTCTGGGGCTTACCCTGCAGTGGCTGCAGCTCCTCAGACCAGGCACTCACAAGCCCTGTTGCTTTTGTGCCCTGGATGCAGGTGGTGCTCCCCACGTTCATTCTGGAAAAGCGGTCCTTGCTGGAGATGTACGCAGACTTTATGGCACACCCCGACTTGCTGCTGGCCATCACTGCCGGGGTGACGCCAGAGGAGAGAGTCATTAGCTTTGTGGAGTATTATCTTACAGCCTTCCATGAGGGCCGCAAAGGCACCCTAGCCAAGAAGCCCTACAACCCCATTATCGGAGAGACCTTTCACTGCTCCTGGGAGGTCCCTAAGGACAGAGTCAAAGCAAAGCGGACTTCTTCCCATTCTCCCATCGGTTGTCATGAGCATCCGATGGTCGACGACCCTAGTAAAAGCTATAAACTCAGGTTTGTGGCTGAGCAGGTGTCCCATCATCCACCAGTCTCCTGCTTCTACTGTGAGTGCAAGGAGAAGAGACTGTGTGTCAACACTCACGTATGGACCAAAAGCAAGTTCATGGGCATGTCCGTGGGGGTCTCCATGATAGGTGAAGGTAAGCCATCATCATGAATTGGAGTCTTACTTACCCAGTGCCCTTTGCATTTGAGACGAGCAATGGATGCTTTTGTGCATACGTTTATTTGTAAATGGCGGTGGGAGGGTGGAAAGAGGGGTGGATGTTGGACCGGCTCAGCCGATTTCTCAGTGGCACTAGGTGATGAAAGAAGGATGGATCACAACTTCTGGCTCACCTGTATTGTCACACACACTGCAGTTGCACACACCGCCTTCCAGAAGGTCCTTTAGATGGTCTATGGATGGCCCTAAGTGTGTGACCACAAATGAGTGTGTGGCCCTAAATGTATTCACCCTCCCTAGTGTTCCGGCTCCCAGACCATGAGGATAACAGTTGCCTACTGAAAGCTGCTCAGAGGAACCCCTCAAGGCAAGTCCTTGGCTCTGTGCTGGGGATGCTGCAGTGAGGAGAGGCTGGTCATTCACTGGTGGATGGACAGCACTTTCTCATCTTAGGGAAGAGCCGTGAACGGTCTGTTCATCGTGGGAAGAAACCCAAGAAGGCCCGTTAAGTTGTGGTGTCTACATTAGTGTTTATTTTAACTCCTTTTGAGTCACAGATTCATCTGAGACTCTCCAGTTCTCATCCTCGAAAACAAGCAAAACTAAACAAAAAACCCACATAGGCCTTCAGCATGGTTTATTACTATTTAACTTTTTAAATTTTTATAAATACACGTAATTAATTGTGTGTAATGCACATATGAAGGTCAGATGACTAGCTGTCAGGAATCAGTTCTCTCTATCCACCATGTGGATCCTGGGGATTGCACTCAGGTCATCAGCCATGAGTCTTTAGGGGACCCTTAAGGTCTAAACCACAGCAGTCTAGTTGTGTTTTGAAGTGAGGAGGGCGGAGAGGGTGTGCCTGTGGGTGTGAGAGCAAGGGTCACTGAGGTGGATTTTCTTTTCGCTTTAAAACTGGGGGCGGGGGTGTTTTCTGAGAGAGGATTTTCCTTTGTAGCATTGACCTGCCTGGTCCTCACTGTACGGCTGGCCTTGAATTTTCTGCAGTTCTCAGGCCTCAGCATCTCAAGTGCTAAGATTATAAGCTTTAGCCACCACATCCGGTTCTTTCCCGAGGTGGTGGTTAAAAAACAAAATGTGTGTGTGTGTGTGCGTGTATGCATCTATGCACAGCACAGTGAGCACAAGGAAGTCAGAGAACCGGGTGCAGGAGTCAGCTCTCCAATCACGCAGGACCCATGGGTTGAACTCATTGTCCTGTGGTCTCAGGCACCTTTGTCTGCCTGAGCCACCTTGCTGACCCTCGCTGAAGTTTTTGCTATGAGCAACTAGAAGGGTGTAGAGCTGAGTGGAGAGAGTATGGAGGAAGAATGTAACTCACCATTGGTTGAGTGTGGTGCTCCTGTGGAGAGCTGTGCACTCTTCCAGGGGAATCCCTGGCCAAGGTAAACTTATGTCATTTAAAGTCCTCAAGGCCAAGAAGCTTGTGTTATAAACCCTGGTCCCTGTTGTCCTCCCGCAGGAAGAGGTACGGAGGCTTTAGCAGATCCAGAGAAGCTCCCCAGAAGTGTAATTGTCTTAGGGTTTCTATTGCTGTGACAGAACACCATGACCAAAAGAATAAGTTGGGGAGGAGAGGGTTTATTTGGCTTACACTTCAGCATCACTGAAGGAAGTCAGGACAGGAACTCAAACAGGGCAGGATCTCCGGAGACAGATGCAGAAGTCATGGAGGGGAGCTGCTCACTGGCTTGCTTAGCCCATCTTACAGAACTCAGGACCACCAGCCCAGGGATGGCACCACCCACCATGGGCTGGGCCCTCCCCCATTGACCGCTAAATGAGAAAAATGCCTTACAGCTGGATCTCAAGGAGGCATTTCCTCAGCTGAGGCTCCTTCCTCTGATGACTCTAGCTTGTGTCAAGTTGACACACAAACCAGCCAGTGCAGTATCCATGGGAGGGGTAGACAGCTGCAGCAGGCCATGCTGGGCAACTCTATGAAGATAAGATATGACCGATGGTGTCTGGGCCTGGAGGTCACTGGTGACCTGGATGACCTTTGTCTGTGGTGCCGTCTGAGTGCAGACCTAAGGGAACCGCTTCCAGCAGGATCTGGGGCGAGAGAAGAAGTACAGCTGGGGCTATGTGTGGGCTGTTGGTAGCAGCCTGTGTGATCTCCCATCCTGGGGACTCCTTGAGTTTACAACACACTTCCAGAAAGTTCCCACACTCACAGATTCAGGACCATAGGAGGGGGTGACTGAGTGAGGAAAGAATGGTGCCTGGCCCGGGTACCTTCAGGACCTTCCGGGGGCACGACCAAGGCTGCTGTGGAGGAGATGCATGGTCAGGCCTATCCTTATGGGCCTGTCCTCTGTCCTCTGCCTCAGGTTCCTTTTCCTGAGCCTTCTCCTCAGATGCAGGCCAGAGTGTGACCCGGGGCAGCACTGCTTGCTCAAAGCCATAAGGCGGGCCCCCACAGCCGTATGGCTGAGTGGAAAGTTCAGAGCCAGGCTCGGTGAGGCCCCGAGGGAGGTCTGAGTTTGCAGTGATGGTGTCCTTTGGTCTCTAGTTAGAAACAGGAGCAATTCCATCTATCTTCATTGGAAAACAAAATTGGGACCAGCAAGAAAACTCAGTAGGTAGAGGCACTCACTCGCCTGAAAACCTGAGTTTAACCCCAGGACACATGGTGGGAGGAGAGAAGCTCCTCCCACAATTATCATCTGGATATTACCCATGCACCACATACTCCACCCACCCGCCCATCCCCATACACACATGATATATAAATGAATTAGAAAAAATTGGTATTGGGGTATTCTATTTGATTTTATTACTTATTCTAAATTCCCTACAGAATAAGTTCTTTAGCTGTTTTGTTGTTTATTTTTTAAAACAGAGGTTCTTTCTACATTCCTGTAACTCATTATTTAACCCAGGCTGGCCTTGCACTTGCAGTGATCCTCCTGCCTCTGCCTCCCAAGTGCAGGGACTAGAGGCCTGCACCATGATGCCCAGCATAATCAGCTCTTTGTAGATGAAATACAGGTGTTTTCTAGAGAAGTCCCTGCCCCCAGGTCGCAGGCCTGTTTACCTCCTCATTGATAATGGCCTCTAGAAAGGCTTTCTTCTCCGTTCACCCATCCATCCATCGGACAGGTGACTGGCACTGCCCTTGGTGTGGGCTCCAGCAGGCGAGTATCCAGGTGTTGGTTAAGGACAGGCAGGTTTAAACCTGAAGTGGAACCACAGCAGACACCATGGTGAGGGTGCGGGAAGACCCGCTGGCCACCAGGAAGGGGGTTACTGTCTTTGTTTCCTTCACTGTTGCTGTAGTAAAATACAAAAGCAACTTAAGGGAGAAGGTTTGTCTGGCTCACAGTTCCAGGTGACAGTCCATCATGGCAGGAAAGCCACAGCAGGAGCTGGAGAGAACTGGTCACACTGTGTCCCCCTCGGAAGAGAGCAGCAGAGGCACACTGGCGCTCACCTCGATTTCCTTTTTCCATTCAGCCCAGGACTGCAACTGTGGCTGACCCTGTTGGCATTCAGGATGGCCCTGCCCACTTCAGTTAACCCAATTAAAACCCCTCACAGGCGAACCCACAGGCCAGGCTGTCTAGACAACTCCTCCCTGAGACTCCCTTCTAAGTGATTCTACATGGGGCCGACAATGAAAACTAACCCTCAAAACCAGCGAGTAGCCATTAAACCTGCAATGTGTACGGAGGCCTGGAAGTGACTGGAAGCTCCTTCCAGAGTCCCAGGGCCTCTTCCCTGCCAGAACTCCTCCCTGGGGATGTGGCTGGAGCTTGAGGAATCAAGGAACTTAGAACCAAGACTGACAGGACCATCCTGGTGGCTTTTTTCCTTTTTCTTTGAGACGGGGTCAGGTTTCACTGTGTCGCCCAGGTAGCCCTGGTGTTCTCTGTCCTCCGGCCTCAGCCTCTGGATGACAGGTGTGGACCACCACACCCTGTGGTCTCTCTTTTCAACCTGCCAGCGCCTGCCTTTTGTCTTCTCAAGCTGCCCAGTTTGTGAAAGTCTTCCACAAAAGTAGGCTTTGAGACATGTTCAGGCTAGATCCTTCTGCAAGGCCCTGGTCAGAAGCCATGATAATGTGAGTGTCATGTCTAATTCCCCTAGGAAGTGCGTGGATGGGATGATGGGGCATCGGGCCATGGGCGGGGTGGGGGAGTATCTCTCTGAGGTACAGAAGGAACATCAAGGTCATAGTAAGAACACAGGAGCCTGAGTTTCTTTCAGGACGGTAGTTAGTAGAGTCCAGTGCTGTAATGAGCTGGAGAAGGTGGTGGGGGAGAGCCGGTCTGTTCTGACCATGTATGTTTTGGGTAGGATGGAGGAAGGCTGATTTACTATGTGAATTAAGTGTTGTATTCCTGGCCAGAGGTGGGATTAAGTACAGTATCAGACCTCCTGCCATGCCCACAAGGCTGTGAACCCACAGAGCCGTCCTCAGTCCTCACATGTTTCCATTTCCACACAGGCGCCGTGAGTGAGCCTCCCTCCAAGCTTGGTGGTCTACACTGGTATGGCCCCATGGGTTCACAGAAGCAGACAATTGGTTCATGGGCAGGAGCTCAGACCCTCATGGCTTTAGCTGAGAGCCTAGAGTGTGTTGTGTGCACTGTAGCTCCTGGAACTGTGGGGTACATGAATGAGAGCTGATGTCAAGCTCTCTTCACTGTACTCCAGACCTGTGTCCCATCTACCCCGCCCCCACGTGCACGTTCATTCTTTCTTCTCCCTCCCCCACTCCCTGTCCTCGACTTCTCTCCCCTCTAGAGCTTTGTTTCAGGAGAGAAACCAGGATTGGCAGTGTCCCTTAGCATCAGTTGTCTCCTGTGTACACTGAAACCATGACCCTCACTGTCCCATGGGATGCTGTGAGGCCTTGGAGGGCACCCTACAAAGTTCTCAGGAGTCTGGTGACCACTCAGTCCTCATAGGGACCATTGGCTGCAGTCCTTACTCTGGCTGGTTGGGGAAGTAGGAGCCTTGGGAGGGAGCATCACAAGCCACTTCTGGTCATGTATATCTAGTTAACGAACAGAGTGTCATCTGTGGAGGTTCATGGTACCCTTGATGGTGGGTGCCCTTGTCTCAATGCTGAAGGGGAGCAGAGAGATATATGCAGGGCCAGGTGCTTGTTCATGGGGTCCCCTCACTCCAGCAGCCCTGGAGCAAGGCTGGAGCCTTTCCCTTCCTTGGTGCTCTGCTCAGCCTCCACACCTCTGCACACCACTCTCCCCTCACACAGGCCCTTTCCTTGGTCTTGTCACCACAGGGAGTTGCATATGCAGGTCTATGCACCTGTTTTGTCTTATACCTAGCTCAAATGCCCCTTCCTTGAGGCACCTTCCTTTTCTAGGTAAATTTGTCCTGATAGGGGCCTCGTTGGCACTGGCCACCTCTTTCCTACTGCCTTGATCCCAGACACGATGGCGTCTTTGCTCAGTGATTAATGTTCACTCGGATGACAAAGAGCAGGTCTACTTTGCTTGTGGTGTTTTCCAGAGCTCTGCGTGGTGCAGAGAGTGGAACACAGGGCAATGAACAAAGAGCTCTGTTGAGGTAGGAGGCATGGCATTTGTTACAGGACCCTCTTGGGTCTGCCCCCTGGGTGTTCCCATCCTTCATGCTTTCTGCCTGTTCTTGCTGGTCTGACTCTCCCTCTCTCCTGGAGGTGTACTTCGGCTCCTGGACCATGGGGAAGAATATGTCTTCACGTTGCCCAGTGCCTACGCCCGCTCTATCCTCACTGTCCCATGGGTGGAGCTTGGAGGGAAGGTCAACATCAATTGTGCCAAGACCGGGTACTCTGCCACCGTGACATTCCACACGAAGCCCTTCTACGGTGGGAAGGTCCACAGGTAGGAAGTGGCCAGGACTCTGGCTGTCTATCTCTTTGTGCCTGAGTCCCCTCATCCTTTCAGAAGAAATTAGATGGTGGGCACACCTGTAATCCCAGCATTGAGGAAGCAAAAGCAGGAGAATCAGAAGTTCAAGGTCATCCTTGGGTACTTAGTGAGGCTTGCTTGAGATACATGAGATCTTGTCACTTAAAAAAAGTAGACTGAGTTCTAGCCAGGCATAATGCCTCTTACCTAGAAGCACAGTCCTCTGGAGGCAGAGCCAAGAAAATCTCAAGTTCTGGTCCAGCCTGGGCTACACAGCAAACTCCAGGCTAGCTCAGATAACATAGTGAGGCCCTGTCTCCAAAAGCGAGGGGCTAGGGGTACACCTCACTGGTAGAGTGTTTGCCTGACATGCACAAAGACCTGGGTTCAATCCCCCAGCACTCTCTACCCTAAACAAAGATGGCATTTCAGTAGATGAGTCGACCATCAAGATAGTGAACAGTTCTTGTTTGAAAGGCACCTCTTTCCCCCACTTCATGGGTAGGCTTTGGGGCCCTCCCTAGTCATCATTTATGGGCAATCTGTGGTAATGCAGAAGACACCTAGAGGAAACTGGCCTTTCAGCCCCTCACTTTATAGTGTGGTGCTCTACAGGCGCAGGCATTGTGGTGGTCCCCATTTCTCAGCTCCTGGAGTCCTGGACATCCAAGCCACAGACTATGTCTCTCCTTAGAAGCTGGGAAACCAGGTCTTCTTGAACTGAAGGAGAGGTCACCATTGGAAGAAGGACAGCCTTGTTCTAATGCCCTGACTGGAGCAAGCCTACCACTGTGCGGATCTCAATCCCCAAGCTGCTGTTTGTTGGACTTTGCTGTAATTAGCTTCGGGACACATGCAGACACCCTCAGCGGTACGCTGGAGCTGACGCTGACAGGGGGTGTTTCTTGCCAGCATTCAGTTCTCTGGCTGGCAGTTGAAAGACAATAGAACTAGCATCAAAAGCAAGCAGCTGTTTGTTTCCCACGGGGGCCCATTGTGCAGCCTTGGCCAGCACACCACTCATACTTTGCACCAGCAGGCTTGTCCACTAGGAACCTGAATGGTTCCTAGGCCAAGAGAGGCGGCTTCCATGCCTGCACTTGAAAACTGGAAATGTGGTCCGGAGATAGCTCAGAGGCTAAGAATACTTACTGTTCTTTCAGAGAACCAGAGTTCAGTTCCCACACTGGATGGCTCACAACGACCTATAGCTCCATCTTCAAGCAATCTGATGCCTTTGACCTCCACAGACATCCATACCCAGCATGTGCACACTTCTCCCCACTACATGTGGTTAAAATAAATAAATAAAAATAGGAAAAGAAAACTGGAAACAGCACAGGCTGGACCATTGGGTCCTGAGGACTTGGCTCCAGGGGCATTTCCTCCCACTCAGACACAGAGCCCTGGGTTCTCCAGGTCAGGCAGAGGACTGGTAGTCTCCATGGGCCATTTGTTATCATTATTGTGTGTATGCATACACATGTGGGGGCGGCAGGGCCGGGGGAAGAGTGGCATGGTGCTCATGTGGAGGTCAGAGGGCAGCTTCGTGGAGTTGGTTTTCACCTTCCACCTTTCCATGGGTTCTGGGGACCTAATTCAGGTTGCTAGACTGGCCTGGCTAGCACCTGTACCTGGTGAACCGCTTCACAGCTCTCCATGGGGGCTTCTAAAGAGAGTTTGAAGGTGGTCATCCAGCCGACTCCTGTACAGGTACTGCCATGAGCTGGCAGGTGGTGCCATGAAACCAGGTTTGGCTTGGCCTTCATCAGGAAGGTGTGGGTGCTGGGTAGCTGTATGGACTCTGAGGAGTGTGAGCAGCCCAGGCTTCATCCCTATGCAGAACTGACCTTGGAGTGATTGAATTGTTTGCTTTAGCTTTATTTTATTTTTGAGACAAGTTACCATAGAGCCTAGACTGGCCTGAAATTTGTAGTCCTCCTGGCCCTGCCCCAAATGCTGCGATTTACGGATATGCACTGCCATGCTTGGCATAGAACCGAAGGTCTTAGTTAAGGATGGGAAAGTTCCTCCTCCTCCTCCTGTGGTCAAATTGTAGCACTCGGAGATGCTCTGTGGGGAGGAGAGTATATTTTCATTTTCCTGTTGGCTCATCCTTGTGACAGACAGCATTGTATATAACTGCTTTGAGAGTCTATCAGGAGAGAGAAGTGGGTTCTGACCACTGTTACTGATTTTGAGTTTGTGTTTTGCCCTTTTTTCTTTCCTTTTCTCTTCCATTCTTTTTTTTTTTTTTTTTTTTTTTGAGGTTTATCCACCTAGCCCTGGCTGGCCTCAGTTTCCTAATTGCTAGGGGTTACAGGCATGGGCCGACATACCCACTCACCTTTTCTTGTTCTCATCAAGAATACTGCACCTTTTTTAAAGACCCACTCTTTGAGCCAAGCTGCAAAAATAATCCCTTCTCCCTAAGCCACCTAAAAGTCTCTGAACCAGAGTTCCCTTTTGCTTCATTTGACTCATTCACGAATTCAGGGTCACAGCCGAAGTGAAACACAACCCAACCAACACTATCGTCTGCAAAGCGCATGGGGAATGGAACGGCACCTTGGAGTTCACCTACAGCAACGGGGAGACCAAAGTCATTGACACGACTGCCCTGCCTGTGTACCCTAAGAAGCTCAGACCTCTGGAGAAGCAGGGGCCCATGGAGTCCAGGTACGCCTGCCCAGGTCAGCTGCCCCGCCTTCACTGAGGGACCCACGGGAAACTTCAGCGGTACAGCTAACAGCAAAGGACCAGACGTTGCTTTCTTCCGTTGTTTGAATTTCCCCTGCTGGGTCCACTGGGGACAGACCCATGTAGCTGTCAGTTGGGTGGTTCTGCGGTTAGAAAGTGGACTGTCCTGAAAAAGCTTGTCAACCCAACTGCCATATTACTGGCCGACTGTAAATTAATCACAGAGTTGCTGGTAATTGAAAGAACTATGCAGGGAAGCGGTAAGAGTTTTCTTTTTTTTTCTTTTTGACAGACTAGCAATGTTATTTTTAAACTATTGAGTGCTGGCACAGGTAGGGAGCCAACTCTACACGTCTGTGCTCGTGGTAGAAGCACGCACAGCTTAGGGACCACTAGATTTCAACACATGAGCTCACTTTAATCTTGCATTCTATTTCTAGGGAATCTATCCATTGACATGGAAAATTATTACATACACTTAACGATTCAAACACGAGTTTATTTTTATTTTGAGAAAACAATTCAAGAAAGAGAAACCATCTACTTGCCTAGCATTTGGAAAATGATTAAGTAAATTATGAAATATCCACTTAATTAGTATGTCCACTATATGGTATCTCATGTGATCACTGAAAATGACAAGTGTACAGCTCTTTTGATATTTCAGTCTATTAGCTAATGGGGCCTATGGGTCCAACTGATCCCTGGAAAATTTACAAAAAAAAAGTTTTGTTTTTTCTCCTATATTTACATTTTTGAATATGGGCATGTGTGTGCTACCGTATACATGTGGAGGTCAGAGAATAGCTCTCCTTCCATCATGTGAGCTCTTAGCATCCAACTTAGGTTGTCAGGCTTGGTGCAAGTGCCCTTACCCACTGAGCCATCTTGTTGCCCCTCCCCAGCTGATTTTTTAAATAAAGTTTTATTGAAAACCAGCCATGCTCATTCATAGCAATACATAGTTGACAGACTGTTTATGACTGCCCTCCTGCTGCAACAGCTGAGCTTAGCTGCAACCAAGACCCATTAAGATTTACTATCTGGCCCTTCATAGACAATGTTTGTCAAGGCCTACTTTAAATCTAAGTCTGCTCTTTAGCAGGTGGGGCTAAGAGGAAATTGTATATGCCGTGGAAGGCTTTGCTGGCACTGGAAGAGTATAGAGCTACATGGGAGACATGCTTACTGAGTGGAAGCAAAGCAGGGCACCTTCGCCAGACTGTAGGAGCAGTACCCTCTTCCTGGGTACTGGTTTGAAAACCAGTCATACTCATTCATGGCAATGAATAGCAAACGCAGCTTCTCTGTGCTGCTGTGGAGTCATGAACTCATGTTTCCCACCCCAGACTGTTGGGCAGGGGCAGCAGGAAGAGAAAGGGGTGTGATAAGGAGGCAGCCCACCACCACCAGGCCTCTGAGGGGCGTTCCCAGGAGGAGGTTCAGCTGCTCCTTGCCAGACTCTGCCTTGCCTGCCTCTGGATACTTGGAACCCTGCAAAGAGCAGGAAAGGAACCCAGTGCGGGAGTTCGAGGGGTTGCTGCTGCCTTTCCTTCTCCGTGTGATTTTAAACAGTGCTGGGCATGGTGGCACATGCCTGCCTATAACCGAACACTCAGGAAGCTGAGGCAGGACACCAAGCTTAGAGACCAGCCCGGGCTTACACCGTAAGACC
Organism: Peromyscus attwateri; assembly: GCA_902168425.1. Taxonomy (NCBI): domain Eukaryota; kingdom Metazoa; phylum Chordata; class Mammalia; order Rodentia; family Cricetidae; genus Peromyscus; species Peromyscus attwateri. The sequence goes on along the minus strand of CABHPP010131622.1, from coordinate 23,978 downwards.
CCATCTCGGAAAACAGTAACAAAGACCACATAAGCGGACTCTAGAGAAATTGCACTGTCACTTGAGACTTGGAGTAGCTGCTCTAAGCACTTGTCTCCACCATCCCTGCTAGGTCCCGAGGGACATCCAGCATAACTTGTTTTGTTGTCTCAGCTCTACTGTGGTACCAGCCATTTCCATTGGCAGACTACCACAGTAGTGGCCTGAAGATAGTGTCTGCCCATCTATGCCCTAAAGACCAGTATTCGTCTGGGCAAAGGTCCTGTCTTAGATCACAGAGGCAGGCCTGGACATGCCGCTCTCGCCACACCCTGTACTACTCTGGCAACCTCTTGGGGGCAACCCTTCCCACCCCTTCCCCTAGCTTGCCATTCAGGGTTTTTCTTAGTCAGGTTCCCTGTTCCTCACACTCATCTGACATTAGTTTTCTCTGCCAAATGCAGTTGCTAGTTTTATAGCCACTTGTGTCATTGGGTCTTGAGGATTAAGTGAACTTCTCTAAAATGTTTAGAGGGGTGCCAGGTAAGGGCTGTGCATGCCTGCTCTTTCCAGAGACTCAGAACATGAGGACAGGTAGTGTGGAGGCAGCAGATGTGTGATCAAGGAGCCCGGGGACCACCCCTGGCTCTTGTGTTTCAGGACACCTTGACTGGATTCTTGCAGACAGCTGCCTAGATGCCCTTCCCTGCTTGGCCGCTGCCATGCCAATAGCTGGCTCAACCTGAGGACTTCCTTTACTACTTGTCTTTCTAGGAACCTCTGGCAGGAAGTCACCCACTACCTGCGGCTTGGTGACATCGACGCAGCCACAGAGCAGAAGCGGCGCCTGGAGGAGAAGCAGAGGATGGAGGAGAGGAAACGGGAGACCCTTCGCACACCATGGCGGCCCAAGTACTTCATTCCGGAGGTAACCGTCCTGCTACTAGGCTCTGGTCCTGAGTAAGGGCACCTCGGCTTTTATTGCTGCCACAGTTGGATGGAGCAGGGACAGTGTGGCTCTGGCTCGGGTTGTGGGCTGGAATTTGGGTTTCCCCGATAAGGTCTTGGGACCTCGTGCCATCTTGAAGAAAGAAGTCGTCAGCTGACACTTCCCCTGCAGTGTGCCTCATTCAAAAACCCTTAGGCCAGCCAGGCCAAGGAGGGGAGTGTGGATCTGTGCTACCACTGTTCCCTCTCCACACCTGGGTGGCCTTTAAGCCTCCCCATTTGAGTACTGCCACAGAGCATGACCTTCTGTGGGTCTCATGGAAGGGACATACTGAGCAATGCTCAGTAGAACCCCCACCCCACAGGGGAGCATGCAACGTGTTGTGCGTCCATTTGAGATCAACCTTAGTTTTGTCTCCTGTGGCTGTGATAAAATTCCATGACAAAAGCAACTTAGAGGAGAAAGGGTTATTTGGCTCACAATTCCAGGCCGTCACTGTGGGCAAGTAGAGGTGTCAGGCACTTGAGGCGGCTAGTCACATCTGCAGTCAAAGTTGGGGAGTATGCATTTACACATGCATAGCTCACTTTGTCTACTCTTAACAGTTTAGGATCTCATGGTCTTCCCATGCCGTTTAACATAACCAAGATGATTCTGCACAGATAGGGCCACAAGCCTACCTAATAGACAACCCCCTCATTGTTTGATTCTAGATTGTATCAAAGTGTCATGGGGTTGTTTAGTAGGGGCCTGGGGATATACCTCAGTTTATAGGCTGCTCCCCTTCCACCACTGGATGTGGAGGTGCAGGCAGGAGCACCAGAGGCCCAAGGTCATCCTCAGGTGTGTAGCAGAGCCTGGTGGCTTGGAGAAGCAGGCTAATGAGAAGTGGGAAGACTCAAGAGTCTATCTCCCATCCAGATGATAGACTGAATCTTTGTGAGGAGCCAGGACAGAGTTTTTATGAAGATCACAGTATTTGTATGATGCTAAGGGCTTATACAAATTTAAATTCCAAGAGCCAATCAGAACAGATCAATGGGGTCAGGTGCCGCTAATCTCTAACTCCTGCTATGAGGATGGATTATGGTGTCTGGCTGTTGACTGTGGGGTGAGCTAGGGCAGCCTTGTGGCTTGGGTGGGGCAGGGGTGACCTATGGTTAGGAGCAGCAGGCAGGAGCTGGGATGGGGCTGGCAGGCTTCATTTCAGGGCTGGGACTTCAGACTTGATGGTACTTGGGAGACTGCCTTGAAGGGTCTCCTGTGTGGGGGCCTCATTCAGGTGATAGAAATCCTTGAAGCCTTCCTTGAGGTGAGTCCTGTCTTTGAGACAGCTTGCCTGACTTATGTGGAAATTTGTTCTTGAAGTTCTATCCCTGGGGCTTGAGAAAAGCCAACATGTCTGTTAACAGGAGGGCTGGGGACACATCACCCCAACACCAGGACGGTTAGCGTCCATCTTGTTTCCCTTCTGCCATTGTTTTTTGAGTCTTTTCCTCACCTGGTGGCTGACTGCACTGTGACAAACACCTGCCCCAAGCCTCATTGGGTGGGTGGGCTTTCACGTCACCTTTCCTCTCTGCTGTTGACTCAACCAGGCTGCCTCTCTTCTGGTCCCACTGCCTTGGAAGTCTTTTTTGCCAAGTCATCTAGATAAAAAGGGGTCTTAACAGCTTCTTCTATTTTGGTTGTTCCATGGGACTTCTTTTAAAAGCAAATGCATATAGTCTTAGCTGGGCAAGGAGAAATACACCCTCAGAAATGTATGAGCTCAGAAAGTGTCAGGGTTGAGGAAGATAGGCTTGGATGTGAGTTGTTGGGCTCAGGTCTTGGCCAGTCTGTATGGTCTCCGTGTCAGGCTGGCTGGGTGGAAGGTGTCCTTGCTTCTTAGTCCACTGCTGTGAGGTCCTCATGTCACACCCCCTTCCTTCTCTTGCAGGGTGATGGCTGGGTGTACTTCAACCCCCTCTGGAAGACACACTGATGGGCGAGGTGCAGTGCTGCCCTCCATAGGCCTGACTGTAGGAATTAAAGTGGTACAGTATCAAGACTCTGTTGGCCTCTTGTTAGCATTCACGTCAGAGAGAGGGGTTATATACTGTGAAACATGCACCCCAAATTCTGCCTGAGGATTGATTCAAGAGCCAGCTGAGGCCTGAGTGCACACAACGCACCCGCCAAGGCTGAACTAGGTCGTCTTGAGCTCCTCTGTATTCACGAGGATTGATGTTTTCTATTTTTCACTTTGCCAAGGTAGTTTTGTCCTTATGAAGATATTTTCCACTCGCCCAATTCCTGTCACAATGCAGGTAGACGTGGCATGGCCAGTGGAAGTCCCTGGCTGAAAAAGGGGCTCATTCCTGGCAGAAGGGCGGGGGGCACCACCCTTTGCTGATGATTGTTACGATCCAAGTCCACACCCAGGAAAGAACAAGTGGACCTTCCTGTTGGCAGGAGACAGGAAGCCACTGGTGGCTGATGTGGAAGCCTTCTAGAAGTGAGTGGCTCTGGAGGAATCAGAGCCAGGGCCCCCCTGGTAGTTTTAGCCCATCTTCCTGACATTTCTCATGCCCAAAGCATGAACCTCTATGTTCTGCACAGCAGAAAACAAATCACAGTCATGACAAAGGGCTCTGGAAGTTCAATACACGCATGCACACACTACATGGACCACCACTGCCTCATACCTAGTTGGGGAAAGAAAAGAAATAGTCTGTGTATTTTTTCCCTTAATTTTGACCCAAAATGCAAGAAAGCCACTGTAACTAGGACACCCGAGTCCCCTCAGTCCCAGCTGAGTATCAGTCTCCAGCCTTTGCACAGGTCAAACACAGAACCAACAAAATTGAGCAAAGGAAAGTCCAATTTGATTTCTGTTGAGTGCTTAATTTATTTTTCACCATGCCACTCCAATAATGTTTATAAAACCCAGTAGCATGAATGCTTCTCTGCAGTAATACTAATTTTGTGCCTTTTGTCCGCTTTCTTAAGACCAATTGTTGACACTTTGTAGATATTAGACAAATATATTTCCATTAAATACTCTTGTGTCTGGTGTGTGTGTTATTTTTAGGGATTCAAAGTTCTGATTGGTGGCTCTGAGTAATCTCAATTTTTCTTGTTTCGATGCTGCTAATAACAACAATAGCTATATTAAAATGTGTATTATATGTGTGCATGTAAGTGCAGTGCCTGTAGAGGTCAGAAGAGGGTGGTGGATCCCTTGGAGCCAGAGTTACAAGTGATTGTGAGCAAGTGGCTAGACATGGATGCTGGCAATTGAATACCACCAGTTTTTGCAAGAACAGTATGTTTTCTTAACCACTGAGCCATGTCTTCAGTCCCCAACACTGTTTTAAATACACTGAAAAAGCCCCAGGTTAGGCTAAGCATCACTTAGGGGCTGCTAATTATCAGTTCTATGAAAGCAAATGATTATGCATACCATGTTTAGGGTCAACCAGAGCAACATACTTGAGACTCAGTCTCTAAACAACAGCCCTGGGAAGAACTGTATGCCTAGATGGAAAGAACAAATTCCTAGAAACACATCCTACTAGGAATGAATCATAAACTAAGAAATTAGAATAGATCTATAAATAGTAAGGAGCTTTGATCAGCCACTTAAAATCTCCCAACCAAAAAATGCCAGGACCAGATGGCCTCTAAGATGAATCCTACCAAACATTTAGAGTTATACCAGCGGCTGGAGGGATAGCTCAGCCGTTAAGGCTAGACTCACAACCAAAAATAGAGTTATACCAGCCATTCTGGATTGGTTTGATTTGCCAGATGATGCCCAACACCAAAGCAAGAACAGATTTAAAAAAAAAAAGACTAGCATCCTGTATAAATATTGGCTCAAAATTTCTTAAATACGAATGCAGCAAATTCCCCAGCCTATTTAAAAGGGTTGCACATGATATCGGTGAGGTTTATTCTTAAATGGCAAGGGTGGTTGAATGCACAATGTCTGAAAATTATCAGTGCACATGCCACACATTAATAAAGAGGCAAACTACACAGTCATCTGAACCCATGCAGAAAAAGTATTTGACAAGATTCAGTACCCTTTCATGATAAAACAAGTCAATACATTAAGTTTATATCCAAAGACCCCACACACATTACAAAGGTGAGAAGTGAAAAGCTCTTTTACCAAGGCCAAGAATGAGGCCAGGAATCCGCTGCTTTTGCCACTGCCAACAACACACTGGCAGAGAAGTTCTAGGTAGTGCAATTAGGCATGAACAAGATATGATCAGCTGAAAGGACATTCTCTTTTGGTACATGCCATGATCTTATCTACAAAACCCAAGACTACACCAAAAAATTAAATTCTACAAAAGTAGGCCATGCTTTCTTGCTTTGAACGCCTCATTTTTCCCTGTGAAGTGGACTTTTGAAAATAGATACCCATCCTAATATGTTCTACACCAATTCTGAATAGTGGCTCCACACCAGGGGAAAGCTCCACTAAATGAGCAGGGTGAAGATGGGTCTAACCCCTGCTGTTAGTCCAGGCCCACTTGCAGCCTGGCAGGTCCTGCCTGGGACTGGAGAGATGGCTCAGTGACTAAGAGCACTTACTGCTCCTGCAGAGGACCCAAGTTCAGTTCCTAGCAGCAGCAGGTGGGGTGGCTCACAACCGCTAGTAGCAGCTCCAGCTCCAGGGCCTCTGGTACCCTCTCTGCCCTCTGTGAGCGAGGGCATTACCCCCTCCCTCCTGAGTTAAATCTTAAATTTCCTAGAATCTCGCTCCAGGTTCTCAGACATTATGAAGCTGTATTAGCCTCCCCTTAATTCCACACTTTTCAGACATGGCCCTGGCAAACCCCTGGCAGCCTCATAAGTACTGCCTGCACCTTCTACAGCTCACCCAACCTTACCTGAGAGAATACCAGGCAAATGGAGCTCAGTTCCCCAGGCAGCCCCCAACAGGTTAGCATAGCCATGCTCTGCTCTGCTGCCTCCTAGGTGGAGGAATGTGACTGGGCTGCTCCACACTGGAGGCTGGACAAGGGCGAGTAAAACCAGACACCATTTCCCACCACCTGAATACAGCTTCTTGGACTGGCACTGGCTGCTCCCTGTAGACCCTTGCTTTTGGCCAGAATTCCCAGTGTCCAGTTTTGAGAAGTGAGGAAGGCTGGGGGTTGTTCTGCCGTCGGAATGCATGATTGTAGCTGCGACTAGTCCAGCAGAGAACGTTGTCCTGACTTCCCAAGATCCCCATACATGCCAAGTCGCGACTCCTTCCAATTCTTCTACACTGACCATTGCTGCCCCTTGGGCAAGTGTTCCTTTTACTGTGTGACTGCTACAAGAACATGAAACAAAATATTTCGTTTACCTGACTCGGGCCATAAGCATGCACTACATATTCTTGTTTGGTTACTTAGCTCAAATTATGTTTTGGATTTTTGATAGTTTTCCTTTATATAAAGAAACACTTTTTTTTTCCTTTGTATGAGCCTATCATTTTCTCTGTCTTTTCATGTGCATGTATGTGTGTGTACATGTACATGTGGAAGCCCCAGGTTGATGCTGGGAATCTTCAAGCACTCGTCAACCTTTTCTTTTGGGGCAGGCTTTCTCAATCAAACCCAGAACTTCTGAAGGCAAAGCTGCTGGAGTTACAGGTGATGACCACACCTATGTGGCATCTGCATGGATTCTAGGGATCTGAACCCTGGTTCTCTGGCTTTTACAGCAAGTCCTTTAACTGCTGAGCCATCTTCTCGGCCCGCTCCTGTCTGTTTTTGACAACCTAGAAGAACAAGTGGTCTAACTAGGGTATGTGTACCTTCAAATCACACTAATGCCCAGCAGGGTCCATCCCCATCAGTGTGAGTCCATCTTTGTATAGTGAGCCTGGCGGATCGTACCTTTGGTCCCATTTACTTGCCATTTTGATTTCTTCCATCAAGGCCTCTTTAAGATTTCCCGTGTGTCTTCCTAATAGTTCTTAGTGTATTCTGGACACAAGCTCCTCCATCAGATATGGGGCAGAGGATGATTACCTTGTTTTACCAAGATGCCAGGACATGCCTGTGGGTCACTGGACAGAGGCAGAATTTGCACTGGCTGACTTAAGGACTTTGTAAGAATGCCAGGATGGGGTTAAGGACACACACCCTGATCGGTAGAATAGAGAAACATCACTTTTTAATCAGTTTCCAGCACTGGGCCAATTAAATGGAGGAAACAGACTGGTGACTAAATACTGGTACTGAATTGATGAAACAAGACTAACTGAATCCCACACAATCAACACAATAAATACAGCACACATCCAGTGTGAAGCTACACAACCAGGAGGCAGGAGCTGCCGGGTTTGCCCACAGGGAGGTTTCCCTCCTCAGGTGATCGCTGAGGCTGACTAGTGTTCATCTTCTGCAGTGTTTGTTACTGTGCTTTTCTTTTAGGGCTAGAAAGCCATTTTATAAAGCCTTTCCCTCAGTGGTTACCAGACCATGCTCATGTTTGCCAACGGAGGACCACATGGCCACGCATGGTGGCTTTTAACAGTGAGCACAGCTTTCAGTGACCTTCAGTTTGGTCCCCATCCTTCACCAAAGCCATCTCAGCAGAGCAGACGCCTGATACTCCAAATCTAAGAGCCTCCAGGCCCCAAATGTATCCCACTTTATAGTAAGATTGAGATTGTGACACTGTTGAGGGATACAAACTAGCTTTGGTAGTATCCACTGAACTAAGGTGGAAAGAAGAGAATTAGGAGACATAATTTAAAAATATGCTCAAAGCTAAAAAGAATTTCCATGGGTCAGGGGTAATCCAGAGTCGTATCAGGGCTGATGAGATTGTCAGTGGGTAAAGGTGCTTGCGGCCAAGCCCGATGGCCTGAGTCTGATTCTTTGCACAGACAAGGCAGAGAACTGACTCAAGTTATCCTATGACCTGTATGTCAAAGTCCCAGTCATTTTTGGGGGGCGGGGAGGGTGTTGAGACAGGTTTCCCTTTGTAGCCCTGGCTGTCCTGGAACTTGCTCTGTAGATCAGGGTGGCCTCAAACTAAGAGATCCATCTGCCTCCTGAGTGCTGGGATTAAAGAAGTGCACCACCACCACATGGCTTAAAGTCCCAGTCTTTAAAAAATTCAAATATTTAAAAAGCTCTAAGTCTCTTAACTGTGGGTTCCTATAAAATAAAAAGTTAAATACTTATTTCAAGAGGGATGAACCACAGCAGTTATAACTGGAACAAAGCAAAACCCAAATCCAACTGTATAAGGAGCTCAGAGCCTGACATTTGGAACTTACTCATCTCCTGGGTTCCCAAGAGCTTGGGCAGCCCCAGCTCTCTGCTTCTGCAGTCAGCAGCACATGCAGGCTGTCTTGTAGGCTCAGGCTGGCTTCACCTGACACCAGCTACTGTTCATGATGGTCACCCCAAGGGCCTGGCATCTCCAGTCTGCTGGAGTCCCCATTACAACTAAGGACGCACCTTCAGTGGTCTCCTGGCTTCTCTTCAGGGACTCCAACCGTGCTACATGGTGCTAAGCCTCAGCTTGTCTCCATGACCTCTTCAATCCTGGGATCTCCACTGCCACTGAGGCTGTAGCATCACCAATGGCCTCTCCCAGTGCTAAGCCTCAGCTGCTCTCCACGATCCTTTCATGCCTTCAGTGCTAGTACCACACGGGAGACTCTTACACATTACTGAGTTTGGCTACCAGCATGAGATACAGCTTTGGCCTCCTCTGGAACACAGCTTCTGTATGCTGACCCTGAGGACATACTTCCTGGAAGATTTCACCTCATTGATGCTGGTCTCTTATTAGTCATAGATGATTCTTCAGCCCCAGCTGACTAGCATCCACTGTCCCAGAAAAGCAAAGGTTTCTTTAATGGTACTGGTCTCTTGTTAATCACAGCTGAGGAATCGATAGATTCTTAAATCTCATGCACAGCCTTGATAGTTTCTGCTTCCCTCTTCAGATCCAGGCTTCCATCCGCATTCCGCTCAACACTCTTATCTTCCAAGTTCTCACGGAATAGCCCAAAGCTCTGAGCACTCAGGCACTTTCACAACCCTCCCTAAAACACGGTCAGGTGTGCCACAGCAATAGCCCACTCTGGCACCACTTTCTGTCCTAGTCTGTTCTCTGTTGCTGTGATAAAACACTGACAAAAAGAAAGGCTTATTCTATCTTACAGGTCAGGATTTATCTTTGAAGGAAGTCAAGACAGGCACACAAGGCAGGAAATGAAGCACAAATTACAGAGGAATGCTGTTTACTAGCTTGTTCCTTAGACAACCCACGACCACCTGCCCAGGAGTAGTACCGCCTACAGTGGACTGGGCTCTCCTACATCAATCACTTATGACCCACAGGCATATTCATATGACAGGATGATGGAGGCATTTTCTCAGTTGAGGTTCCTCTTCCTAGGTGACTCTAGCCTGTGTGAACTGACAAAAAATATCCAGTACACCCACAAAGACATAAAGATAAAAATAAATCTTAAACATTTATACCATCATGATTGTAGTTCCAGCATTCAGAAGACTGATTCAGGAAGGCCATGAGTTCAAGACATACACAGTAAGACCCTCTGTCAAACACACACATCTCAAAACAAAGACCATTCATGATTTCATAATTTGCTTTATTTGATCAAAGATACCTGCAGGAACTATACTCAGTAGCAAATGAGCACCAGCTTTCTTAGTGAGAGGAGGAACAAGACAAGGATGGCGCCGTTTCCATGAAGTGCTGCACCAGATGCATGTCTGAGCTGGTTGGTGCACTGCGGCAAAACAATAAAGTGCATATCCATCGCAAGTCACGATGCTGACCACACGAAACCTCTGAATAACTGCTAGAATGCTGATGACAAGGTCAAGTACAATGCCATTCTGAAAAAACATGTGCGTCTACAGTCTAACAAATAGAAATTAAAATCTTATGACATAGTATTCACCAAACTTTTTTTTGAGGCAGGGTCTCATGTAGTTCAGGGTTGGGCTTGAACTATGAAGCTGAAGATGACCTGAACTCCTGCATCAGTCTCCCATGTGTTGGGATTTTAAGTGTGAGCCATCATGGCTAAAATACAAGCACATATATATATAGTTTTATTTATGTGTATGGGCCTGTGTCTATGGTACATTTGTGGGTACCTATAGAGGTCAGAAGAGGGCGTCAGATCCCCTGGAGCTGCAGTTACAGGCAGTTGTGACCTGCCCAGTGTGGGTGCTGGGTTTGCAAAAACAGCAATCGCTCTGAACCACCACTGTATCTCTCTAGTCCCTAAACTACAAACTTTAGGTATATATGCAACCACCACCACCACCACCACCACCACCACCACCACCACCACCACCAC
>CABHPP010131622.1:0-13688 GCA_902168425.1 Peromyscus attwateri | reverse complement strand
ACCACCACCACCACCACCACCACCACCACCACCACCACCACCACCACCACCAGTTAACAGGCATTCCACAATGTACTCAACAAGGGAGTCCAGGATAGATGAAAAGGCTGAAAAGTAAAGTCATCAATTTCCTAGAAAGGAACACAGAACAGGCACTGGCTTTGTGGTTTTCTGAAAAGATTTTTTTAAAAAGTATTACAGCTTGACATGTACTGTGTATATGTCTTGGGGGTGGTGGGGATATGTGGCGATCAGAGGACAAATTGAAGTAATCTCTTCTCTCCCTTCCATTATGTGCATCCTGGGGACTGAACTCAGGTTTCCGGCTTCACAGCAGGTGCCTTTACCCATTGAGTCAGCTCACCAGCAGATGAAAAGAGTTTTTAAACAAGCTACAGAGAGCCATATACATACAAAAGATTGAAAAAGATTAATTTCTAATAATCTGCAATATGAACACTGAAGTCTTCATGGACAAAATTCAAAAGACAAAACAACACAGCATAAACCAGAACACACAACTCAGAAAAAGTACATTTCCAAATGGCCTACACCGTACGGGTGAGCCGAGGAAGACAAAATAAATATAAGGAATCATTATCTGTTCTCACTGAGCTGGGTGTGGTGGCTAGTGATCTCAGCATGGGAGACTGAGGCAAGAGGATCACAGTTGAGTTCTAGGCAGGGGAGGAAACAAAGGTAGGAGAGAGGATAAGTGAAAGGCTGGTGAAGATATGGAAGCAACAAAGCACCTTGCCCTGAAAATACAATGGTAGACAAATGGCCAGAGAAATGTACACAGTAAGCAGCAGGAGGTCTACCTTCTTGGCATTATTTGCAAATGACCATCAACAAACCAACAGAAGAATCAATGTGTATGTTTGAGCAAGCTGCAGAGCAAAGGGAATATTATATATTGATGAAAACCATCCTTCAGTTGTTCCTAACAACATAGATTGTGTTTACAAATGCTGCACAAAAGCTGACTAGGCAAAGTCTATACTCCATGATTCCACTCATGCAGCTCAAAGAATAGGTGTATTTAACCATGCTTAGAGAAAAATACTGAGGTGAGAAGGGCATCAATCAGTCACTGCTGTAAAAGCTAAGATGGAGAATGTGCCACTGGCAGTGGCTGGGAGGAAACAGAAGCTTCAGGAAAGCAACCTCTGCTATATTGATCCTAGTCTAGGATATAAATTCGCCTGCCCTTTTGTAATTCGCCATGGCAGATACACATTTCATTTCAGTCAGTCACAGCACTTCATTAGCTTGTTTCTTCATGGTGTCTTACCACAGCAACCGCAGGCTGCTGCTCAACTATATGCCCACCTATTCCCCACCTCAGTGGGGTTAAGGGCAGCAAGGCTAACATCCAACAAAACCCATGGTAAGCAGCAGCCACTGCAGCCAGACGTAAAAGAATGGAAGATCAGTGCTGTAGATATACTGAACAGTATTAAACTGTGTACTTGTGTGTGTAGGGGCCAGAGGGAATGTCAGCTGTCCCCTTCAATCACACCTCACCTCTCTCTCTGAACCTGGAACTCAACAATTCAGTTAAAAGTTGGCCAGCAAGCTTGAAGGATCCCCATTTCTCCCCTTTGGGTGCTGGCATCAAACTCAGAGCCCCACGCTTGCACAGCAAGCACGTTACTGCTTTACTTTACTGCTGAAATGTGTACTTCAGCGCAATTCTTGGCTAGTGTGTACTATACATGCTAGGCAAGTATTTAACCAGTGAGCACCACCACCAAGGCTGTAACAATTTTCAAACAGGAAGCAACAGCTCAGAGGGCCCCTTGGCTATGGAAACACCGAAGTATAGAGGGTGCTTTCACACTGTCCAGTCTTCAGCCTCCTGGTCATCGCTCAGGCATTAAGTAGGATAACAACGTTAGTGTGAAAGCCGAATTCTGCCTTGCTTACACTATAAGCACTGCCATGTAACTGCAATCTAAAGCTTCAAGGTTACAATGCTGAACTTTCACTGTGAAACTGTGTTAGTGATAACACTAGGGATAAATTTAGGTTTGGAACAATCTTATAAGCTCACCAGCTGACATTCCAGTTGTGGTAAAACCACCACCTCCTTACATCCCCACCACAGCACCGTGAGCTCCAGACTGTCACTGTGTGCTTTCCAGACCTGGCTGTGCAGTCTTGGAGCCCTGTGGAATGGGTACTCCTCACAGCCTGACCTCCTCTTTCCTTCCCTTGCCTGACCCCAAAAAGTCATAATGAGGTCTATTTATTCTGAGTAAAAAGGAGAAATTCTAAAAAGGGTTTGAGTTGAAGTTCTTTTCCCACACACTGACTAAAACCTTCGTAAGGTGAGCAGCGGAAGATGGGGTCAGAACACTCTGCAGATCCTTTCAAAAACAAGATCTGCGAAAGACAACACTTAACACAAAATTTGAATTAACTTTATTTCCCTTATGGTCAATAACTTCTCTGCATTGAATTGTAAAGCAACAAAGTAAGATAAAATCCCCCAAATGACAAGGTATCAGAAATCCAGATTGAGTTACACTTTATTTGTGAAAATGTTCAGCCTTTTTTATTGGTCTGTAAAAGAACCATCATCCGGGTCAAAAATGAATTCTATAAATCAAAGAATATTCTACACCTTGAAAAAGGAAATCAGCAGTAACATTCTCACAGAACATTGTAAATTACGGTTTCTTCATAAAAGGTACATACTATTCTGTACTTTCCCACCAAAAGCAGTGGCGTGTTGTATAAAAAGTTCTCCTGCGGCAGGAAACCTTTCTCTCTCACTTTACTAAACAACTGGATAAAGTTTTCAAGTCTGTATAAAGTTGCCTATAAGCTGGAAAATGAACATGTTCAATCTCCATTTATATTTTAGTGCATCTTTTGACAATTGTCACATTTGTAATAAAAGTAAGAAAATGCCTATAGAGCACTAAAGAGTGTTTCATCAAATGCCTAAGGTATTAAAAACATGGAGCAGTGAACAGAAATCATTGTGATGAACAAAACTGGTATAAAATGAGGAAAATCCAGGCAAAGTTTACAAATCCTTTGTCATTTTGAAGAGTCACAGAAATGAACTTTGGATACCTGTCCACTTTAAGCACTCTCCCCTTATTCTTCATGAAAACATGGTGCCAACCCAGTACTGAGGTGACAAAGCCATCCCAGCCAGCAACGTTGTGTGTGTGCTTGCCATGATTCCCAAAGGATAGAAATTTAGCCCTTGAATGAACAATGCATGAAAGCTGCTCTGTAAGTACCTGGTGAAAACACCTGCTAACCGCAGTGCGGATGCCTGAACACAAACACCTACCCAGGCGCTAACTACACAGAGGCCCACCGTCAGCGGCAGCTGCTTCCGGTGGCAGCGAGCAACAACGTGGACATTTGATGAAACATTCTTCACACTGGAGAAGCAGGAAAATAAATAGAGTTCACGGACGCAGACTCTCCTCTAACACTTCTTTCTCAGACCTGGGCTAGTTTGTTTACTGGTCAAGAAGCTCTTGTTACAACTGTCATTTGTGTCTTACATATTGCTATTTGGGTAATTCAAATAAAATGCCGGTCTTGTAAAAGGACAAAAAAAAAAAAAAAAATAAAAAAAAAAAAAAAAGGAAAAATAAAAAAATAAAAAAGACAAGTACGCATGTGCCAGGGACCAAATTAGAGGGTTCTTTGGTGCAATTAGTCCAAATTCTCAGATTTGAAGGGTAATATGTACCAATAATAATAATAAAAAAAACTTCTGCCAGATGCTCACAGCACGGCTCTGTCTTGCTTCACATTACAATCGAAAACAGTTGTTCTCAATAAATCAATTTAATTTTTAAATGAGGCATTGCCAGAACATTTTGTACATTGACCTGGCCCAGCGATGATTCTGTACCCTTGGTGCTGTGAGACAGGACATGAGCTGAAGGCAAAGACGGGTTCTCTCAAGGACAACTGCTGCAAGTCAGGCCAGAACAGTGTGTTTAAACAGTCTTCTTAGAGATTTTCTTGCCTTTCTTAAAAACTAGCTTATTTTTAATGTAGCCACGCTTCCTTTTCGTAGTCTAGAAAGAGAAGAATGCATAGTGTATTAGTTCAGGTCTCCTACAGACTGAAGCACCTGGACACACCCAGCTTACTCTGGTATGAAGACTTTTACTGAGTTTGTTGCTAGTCTTAGGACAAGACCCTTGAATGCTCAGTGTGCACCTCTATCATGTAAGAAGGTTGAGGTGAACATAACTAGGTTTCTGGCTGTAAGAGGATCACCACAGCATCTCTGATCTCCCTCCTCAACCACTACATGCTCAGCAGTAACAATGACAGATCCCAGGCACCAATCTAAGGCATTAAAAGATGATGCCTCAGCACCCAAGGGAATGGGCTATGTCAGAAATACAAGTTAATACAGCCATTTTCAGAGCCCCACTTTGCCCATCTGCAAAATGAGGATGACTATCCACCTTCAAAACTTAAAATACAAAAATCACTTGGCATATTCTGTCATGTCCTTTTTGGAAGTAAACACTTCAAGATTAATAAACATTTGAGTTTCATAAATCTTATAAAAATAAAGCATTTTTTGACAACTTGGTATCTAACTATAATGTGAATGTTATGTGGGTATATGTGTGCATTTGGGTGCACATGCACACAGAGGTCAGAGGTCAACCTCCATTGTTCTCCACCCTGTTTTTTGAGACAGTCTCTCAATGAACCTAGAACTCACCAATTCAGCAAGGCTGGCTGGCCAATGAGGGACCTGCCTGTCTCCACCAGTGCTGCCATGCTTTTCATGTAGGTGCTGGGGATCAGTAATCACTTTACTCACTGAGCCATCTCTCCAACCCCACAGATGCTCTCTGATAGACTACTATAGTAGATGTGGTGGTGGAAACTGCTACAAGACATCTGCTAAAGCCAAAGAATGGCCAGATCCAAGATCCCGAGGGAAGCACTGCAACATCAAGGAACTAGGTTTCTATAGTGAATACAACTCTTCAGGGAGGCTTCAAAACTCAGGTTAAAGACATCAGGTTCTCCTAGAAGAGGCACTTGTCACCAAAGCTGCTCTTGAGATGACCCTCAGAACTTCATGGTGGAGAGAACTAACTACTACAAACTGTCTCCTGACCTCTGTGCCTCAGGTGCTATGGCATGCCTCCTCCATTCCTCAAATCAATACATTTTTTAAAAGAAATGTCTATTTAAATATCATACATCTAGCCAGCATGGTGGCACATGCATTCCCAGCATTCAGGAGATGGAGCCAGGAGAACCCCTCAGACCAGCCTAGGCTACAAAGCAAGATCACTTCATAAAAGTAAATAAAACATCACTTTTAAAGTATAATGACATGACCTGTGCTCTGACGTATTTGGTGTATACAGTTTAAATGAACTGTTCTGGGTTATAGAAATACCTAAGCACCCTTTGAAAAATGGTAACAGAGATCAGTTTACTAATCAGAACTATGATCCCAGAGACTGCCTGACTGGCCATCAATCCCATCTGCACCCACTCCCTCACTGTCAGGTATCTTAGGTTAAGAGATCTACCCAACTTAAATGAGCAATAATTACCCCCAGTAAAAGACTTCCTAGTCCACTGTTTATTAGAAAAGGACTGCAATGGTCTCCTTCTAATTCCTGCCTACTAGCTCTGTTATAATAATTACATTAAAAAATAAGTAGCTTAAGAAAGATGACTTAGCTGGGCAATGGTGGCACATGCCTTTAATCCCAGCACTTGGGAGAGTCCAACCTGGTCTACAGAGTGAGATCCAGGACAGGCACCCAAAACTACATGGAGAAACTTTGTCCCAAAAAAACAAAAAAAAAAAAAAAAAGAAAGAAAGAAAAATAAAAAAGTGTTTAGTTTTTGCTTCAGAAGGCCTCACTTGACTATGTATGTACAGGCAATTTACTGCAAATGAAAGGCCCATTCAGAGAGTAGAACTTGAAAAGAAATGTGCTTTAACCTGAAGATAAGGAATCAATAACTACAATTCTTTTAAGTTTTGACTTTCATGCAGGTTTGGGCAGTAATGGCCACAAGTACTGATTAGAAGACATCCCAATAATGGGCACAGCACAAACTGAAGTAAGAATGCCTCTAGAAAAACTTACTGGGCTCACCAATAACCAGCAGGCCACCTGGAAAATTGTGGGTCAAGGCTGCTCAAATGCTCCCTGTGAGAAGGATTCTCATAACCGTGCATCTACCTTGTACAAGCAGTCATGTTCTTTATGAGCAGTTTTCAGCACTTTCCCTATCAGCCTACTCAACTACCAAGCCCGAGCTATCCTTCTAGCAAGACGACTTCACTGGGGGACCCACCTTCTTTGACAAATACTTCTGTTTGGGGAAGATGTTGGTGACTCGAGGCTTGTGACCTAGTGTCTCCCTGTTGTCAGGTGCTTTCACTTTATATATCCTGACAAGCCAGTGCTCTGATGTAAAGGCTTCCTCCAAATGCTTGAATTTAATGTCCTTATTTCCAATCTCGGCGTTACGGGTTCGGTCAAAACCTGGGGGTGTTCGAAAATCTAGCTGCAAAAGTAACACCAGAACCAGACGTCAGTCAGCTTTATTGGAAAACATTCAGTATTGCAAAATCGCAACTGCTATCAAAGGGTAACGCATGAGCTTCCTTAAATAAGAAACAGAATGGAAGAATGCATCGAAACAGGTCTTGATACCCAAGCAGGAAGAAATCATGAAGGAAAAAAAAACAAACAAAACCTAGACACAGCAGAATATGTTTCGCAGAGTCCTTAAAAATAGATGAGCGGTGTAAGTATGGTGTTACATGCCTTTGATCTGAGCATTTAAGAGGCCAAGGCAGGAAGATCTCTGACTCTGAAGCCAGCCTGGCCTGCTTAGTGAGCTCCAGGCCAGCTAAAGGCTACATGGTGAGAGCCTGTTTCAAAAGCTGCCTCACCAAAGGGACAGGAAGAAGGTGCTTCCTTTCACCTTAGGGCTTCACAATGACTATCTGTTTCATTATGCCACATGGTCTTCATTCAGCTCCTCATGCATGGGACTGACTCAGTCTAAACACCACCATCTCTTTAGATAAAAGAAATGCCTACAGAGACAATGCTCTGGTGTCTTGAAGGGGCAGCTCCAACAGAAGCTAAGCCAGCTGAAGACTTATGAGAAATAAAAGGACAATGGGCACCCTTTAAGAGATTTTTAAACAGACATGAACCTAAACTTAAAGACAAAAAAAAAAAAAAAAAAATCCCTTTTCCAAGCAGTGTAAAACCAGTCTACAAAGCAATAGGGAAGTTCTTGCTTGTCCGCATAACAGAAAAATTACACCTCCTGTGCTAACATGCATGCTTCTTAAAGGCATGAAGACTAACAGGGCTTAAATAGTTCATAAACCTTAAGAGGGAGAAAAAACCTCCTCCACGCAGAGAACTCATCATTTATACCAGAAAAACTATTTTCTAGAGTAACTATTAAGACCAGGTGCTTTTTTCCTAGCATGAGTTCGGATCCCATGCAAGTGGTCTTTAAATGAAGCAAACACAAATAAAAATTGTATCTAGATTATTGTGGGCATGATGTTTTGCTTTTAAAGCCACCTCCAGAATGATCACAGGTGAATAATGAAGCAGATACTCACTTATACCATCTACCAGAGAGCAACATGGAAAGCAATGATATACAAATTCTCCTAGATCATGCTAGCCACCATCACTGTATTTTACAAATGGATAAAATTTCACATCTTGAGGTTCAGGCAAACCCTTTCAAGTTAGAGATAACATCATTTCCCGGTAGAAAAGTAAACAAATAATTCCTCCAATTTTTAAGTTACCAAGCTGAGTAGAAAGCAATGTACAATTCGTTTTCACTGACAGCTTGGAATGAAACTATCAACTTGGTATTACAGGCTATAAAACGGATTAGCAATAGTTAGGGGAGACACTTTTCCTCCCAGCCCCCACGACTTCTTAGGTTGGGATGAATCCTGCAACAAAAGACAGAGTGATAGCAGCAAAAACCAGGTTATCAATCCATGCACCACAGGCCAGGAGAAACTTCAATCAAGTGTCTCGGAGCAATGGCTTAGAATTGCATCCCCAGACCACGCTCAACAAAGAACAGTAAGCTGGTGGAGAGACAAGGAAAGAAGGCTGAGGGTCTTCTTCAGAGAGGGGAAGTGATGGCAAGTGTGCCTATGGGGAAAAGCTGAGCATGTGTAAGGTCTGCTTGCAGACTGCTTTGGTGCTCTCTCTGGACTGAAGCATGTAGAATTAGCATTATCTTCAGTAAATGAGAAATTTAATTTGTGCCTGTAAGGAATGAGGCCGGATGAAGAGAATGTACCTCTGTTTGCTGTTAATTGCTTTTAGTGTGAAAGTAATTTTTAAATGTCAGAATAACATATTTTGGTTCCCATCAAAAGCCAAGTTATCAATCTAAGCCCCTCCCCCTTTATTTACAGACAAGAAAAAGTCATGGGTAATAATATTTTTCTCTAACATTTCACACAAAAAAATCAGAAATTGAGCTAGGCATAATAACTCATGCCTATAAGCCCAGCACTCAGAACACTGAGTCAAGGGGATCAGGGGCTTGAAATCTAAACAGAATCGGAAAGAAGCCTTGCCCATTTCTCTCCCATACAATTAAGACATTATTGCTTTTTTTTTTTTTTCCAAAGAGCTTATAGGATCCCTCCCCATTTGAATAAAGGCTGTAGAAGAACTGATTGAACCAACCTGCATTTCTCCAAATCTGTAGTATGACATTTTATACATAAGGCAATTTAACAGAGTAGGAGATCCAGCTTTGTCTACACGGAATTCTCCCTGCTGGGTGAAGTAGTCTCCTTCCTATGGGAAAAAAACCACAAGTCCAGGGTCAGCCCAACATAACACACTCAAAGCTACAGGTGCTAGCTGCAGAGGTAGCATCAACTCTTTTTAACCCCCCAGCCCCAAAATCAATCCTGTCAGATTTCCAGCCACAGTTCAAAAGAAGGAGACCAACTCTGGCTCCAAGCTTTAACACCAGGTAGAGCTAGCTCCTAGCAACTGCCCTCATTTACCACTCCTTAGAGCTTACCCTCAAGTTTCCCTATGAATTCCAGAATCCTCCTTTAGTTGCAGAGAAGAACATTCAGCAAACTAGAAAGGATAGATAGTACTATTTTTTGTAGTAATTTTTATTGGGTTAATTTATAAATTAACCTTCCAACAGAGATAGTTTGCTACTGTTTTTCTGATTCAGACATTCCTTTTATAGAACTATATTCTATAGATACTTATATATGATTCAAATAATGAATGTACAAAATTATTTACTATGCCAGGGACATAAATGCTCATCATAGAGAAAAGTTAGCCAAGCCAGGCAAACCAACACACCTAATGGAACACTCACTATAAGGGTTAAAAAAAAAATGAAAGAAGAAGATGGCCACAGTTTAACACAGATTCCTAAGGCCTATGGAAACAAACAGCATATATACCTTGTTTCTAGTAAGTTGCTTAAATAAGAATTACAGACACAAAATAGTATTAAGAATGACCAGGGCTTCTATTAACTGTGTGTTGAGAGTGCACACACTGTGCAGCACTGTGCGGAGTGTGCACACTGTAGAACGGTGCATCATCCCATATACTCCCTTTTCTGACAGCACTGAGTCTGCTCTCTCAGCAGTTTTGCAAGGACACATGCAGATAATACCTATGGAAGGAATGTGGTCTTTTCTTGTGAGAACTCTTCTCATACTTGGTATTATCTATTCACAAAGGTAAAAAATAACATATTTAAAAAGCACAGAAATTTATTTGTGTGTGCTCAAAGTATGTATTTGGAAACAATAATCATGTTACAACTTTTAATGGTGCCAAGTAATTCACAAACTAAAATCATGCTTTAAGAGAATGAAATTTCAGATTAATCTAATGTAAGGAAATAGTGTTGGTTAATTACAGCTAAGGGGGAAATGTCATAGCATTTTCACCTGAGCAGGACACCTGGGACTGTTCCTCATCTTTGTTTCTGTCTCATCTTTTGTGCCTTCCTCACAATTCTAGCTACCTGTCTTGAGAAGGTGGGTGACATAAGTTAAATCTAACTACAAAGCAATTTTCTCTGAGGACAAATAGAGGCATGGGTGTAGCCAAAAAGGGCTCCGGGGAGGAGGTAACAAGCGTGTGGAAGAAGAGGCATTCCAAGACAGAATATTAAAAACACATGTTAGATGAGTTAAGCAAAGAAACCACAGGCAAGTTTCAGGGGCCAGAGTAGCCTGGCAGTGGTTTAGGGCTTGCACACCAGGCAAGAGTTTGGACTTTAACACTTTGCCAAGAGATATACCATACTAAGATGAGGCTTAAACTACATTACTACAAATATTTTTAACACCACCACACACATAATCACCCATCTTCAGTGGCGGTAACCTAAGTCTTGCCTTGGGCACCATACTAATTCTAGATCCTAGAAAAAGATCCAATACTCAAAGCATTTATGTTGATTGGCATAAAATAACTTGCCTGGAGCACCTAGTTGGCAGTTTTAATTCTGACTCATATCTGTTTGATTTCAAGGCCATTCTCCATATCTGTTGAAGGCTTTTAAAGCACTAAGTGACATGATCAATGAACGTCATATCTCATGGAAGAAGACATAGGACCAAGGCAAAGACAGTGATTTCTAGCATTATTGGTTTCTTTCAGATTTATAAACATTAAGGGCAGTAGTGGAGCAGAATGGAAATGCAATCAGAAGGTAGAAGCAAGAGGCTAGGAGAAGAAACAGCCAGAAGACCTGACAAGGGTAGGATGGAGGTACAATCATGAAGAAGTGTTCTAACACAAGCATCAGTAAGGCAACACCTTCCCCATGGGAACATCAGAGTACACAGACATGAATTTACACAGCACTATCTAATACATACCCATGGTGTCTAGTGTCTTACTTTCACATATATGGGGTTATCAACAGAATGGTGTTACATGGCATATGCGGCTACCAAACCTAGGAAATGCATTTAGTATTTTTTAATAAATAATAGAGTAAGACAGTAGAACAGAGGATAGGATGATGAAAACAATGCAACCACTGGGCATGGTAATGCACGCCTTTTATCCCATCCTTTGGAGGCCAAGGCAGGACCTCTGAGTTCCAGGCCAGCCAGAGGTACACAGTGAGAAAAGGGAAGAAAGTAAAGAAAGAAAAACAGCAAATATGAGAATCACTCAGACCCTATGAGCTGTTTAACACGTCCAGTGTGGTCCTTACCCGAATGTCTTTTGGATGCTCCCCTTCAGCTATCCTAACCATCCAGAGGAACTTGTTGATATCATCACCAGAATAGCCAATAACGCCTCCAAAAATAACCAACACATAATCAACATCCAGAGACCTCATGATTTTATAGGCGGCTGTTTCATTAGAAGACATAGCTTTTCCTACCTGTAGGATAAAATAAAAATGTACATTTTTACTGTAAGATGGAATTCATTGAGTTTGATATACATGAATTTTGGGTAGGAATGCTTTTCTATGAATGTAATAAACTTAGAGGAATTCACTAACATCTTAACTATGGTAACCATTTTATAGCAGAAGTGTCAAAATCAGAATGTACATTTAAGTAATTAAGTTCCAGGACATTTACATTTTAAAATGAAAACAGTCAAGCTTTTAAAGAGATAGCTTTCTCCCAACCTCAGGCTGAGCCTGGCCCATGATTTCCAGAGCAGACTCTTCTGAGCCAAGCAGACACCTGATAATCAGCCACAGCACTCACAAAAACTGAATCCATTTATTTAAGACCCAGTTATCTACTCACAGACTTTAAAATACAGAAGAGATTTATGGAGATTCACTATTTAATAGTGTGAATATATAATTTACACACCTGTATGACTTGCACATCATAAAATACTTGTTTTTATATTTGCAAACTTTTTCTTATTTGCAATGTAAAAAATATACATCAAGCATTTTAAGTTCCAGATTTTGCTAGTTCTCAGTAAGCTAAATATATCAAAAGCTACTGGAAATCAGCCTGCAAATCTGAATACATAATACTACTCTTAAAACCAGAATACACATGCAGACAAGTATTTTAACCTGTATCTTCCTGTTTAATTACAAGTGAAGCCTGATTGTTAAGTAGTATGAACTCTTTTATTCTTTAAAAACAAACAACAATGCCAAATCCTCACCAGTGCGATGTGGCTGTTATTCCAGGTGTTGTTATCCACCAGAGTAGTCCTGTTGGCCATCCCAGCGATCTGATAGCCATAGTCCCACCAGGACATGACCCGGGCATGTTCATCTGTATTTTGTCTTAGCCAAAAGTATGCTTCTCTAAAATCATCTAAGATATTTCTGGTGCTGAAAAGAACCACAGTTTTATTTCAAATGACATCTTTAAGTGTGAAGGAGATATCTTAAAATTTTGAGATGTTTAATCAGTGAAAAATTTCACTTTAAAGATGGTAGTTAGAAGCCCTTACTTCCAAGGGGAGTGCGAGAGAGCCGTGTCTATACCAGTGTTTCCCAGACTAATGTGCAAACAAATCACTTGTCTTGTAAAACACCAGATTCTAATGAACTAACTCTGGGAGAAAGTCTGATCCTAAGATTGCATATGAAGTAGAAAGGTGAGATGTGGCACTATAAAAGCCAGCTGTCAACATCTAGCTGCACTGAAATAATCAGGGCCCGCTAACCCACAGCTAGCTAGGCCTGCCCCTAGGTCTCTCAGGTAGGCTTAGTTTGGGCCCCATGATTTGCATTCCTAGTAAGTTTCACACTAATGATGATGTCCAGTGTCCACAAAGTATACACAACTACATATGCAAAAAGATTTTGGAAAAGAGTACAAAACACAGTTACTACCACCCATCCAAAGGTTGGGGGAAGGCCACACAAAGGACAAAGTAAACTTAGGGAGTGGGGTTGCCCTAGCATGTGGGCAGCCCTGGGTGACATCTCTACTATGCCTTAAAAAGTAGAATCAAAATCAGTTTCACAAACAATATTCTTTTTTTTTTTTTTTTTTTTTTTTTTAGGCAAAATAAAAAGGACAGGTCTAAACCTTTTCACAGCCAAGTTGTTTTCTTACCCATCATGATTGTAGGAGGCGAGGACCACACTTGGACTGGAATAGGCATTGCTAGTGACCCATGTGCAATGGACAGCGAACATCATCAGAAGCATCAGCATGAGCATGGTCACAATGCTTTTGATGTTGGGGCCTAAGCCCTCTTCAGTTTTCTCTTGCTCTGTTACATGTTTTCTCACTTTACCTGCCTGGAGATGCAGAGCAAACAGTCAGAAGCCTTTGCCATGGTACTTGGTTTATTAACATAATCAGGAAAAGTGGGGAGAATATTAAGCTACCAATAACTCCATGGTCAGAAAAGATACAATCAAATACTCTACAGGTGATGAGGAGATTTGCTCTTGTTTTAATTCAAAGTAAACTTTAAAGTCAATGTGGATCAGAAAATACACTCAAACCCAGGAGCTGAACTCAGAGCAAACTATCTCCATGACAGAAGGCAGCTTTTAATTAAATATAAAGAATTAACCATGGGGTTCCATTCTGACAACATAAGATCCAGCATGTATATACTTATACTTAATTCTAATCTTAAAAATGGCTGCGCCCGCCGGGCGGTGGTGGCGCACGCCTTTAATCCCAGCAC
>CABHPP010131621.1:5891-34088 GCA_902168425.1 Peromyscus attwateri | reverse complement strand
GGTTAGATTTAGCAAGTTCTGTGAAAGGAACTAATAAACACCGTTTTACCTCTCCCTGCCGCACCCTGCTGTTAGGAGTGGACCCCAGGGCCTCTCCCATGGTAGACAGGTGCTCTACCACTGAGCTGCGTCTCCAGCCCTTGCTGGTTTGTTTTTTCTTTTGTTCTGTTTTTAGGCAGCATTGCACTGAAAATTAAGTATTTGATCAAGAGAATGTTCTGACTAGAGTAGGTTTCTTTAAAGATTTTATGTTTGGTTAAATTTGCTGCATTTAACTGGGATAAAGAGAAAAATCTTGAGTATGTATATGTCGTAGGTGTATCTGTGCAACACCCAGATTAGACAGAATTTTCTAGCCCTCTGTGAATGGCCTCCAGAGATTGCCAGTGTCCTGACCTTTGTCATCATGTCATCACGATGCCTCCTGCCTGTCACTCCCCATGGACAGACACACAGCGTGGGCACTTGTCTGTCTGATGACCGTCTGTCCCATCCAGAAGGCCTCGTTCTTTCCTCCTTTTCCGTCACTATGTGGTTTTTCTTTTCTTTTTTCTTTTTGCCATAAGGCCGATAAAAGAAGGCAGAGATGCTGTCGGAAAGAACAGGAGAAATGGGTGGATGAGAGGGCCCTGCACTCCCGGGCAGAAGATCTTGAGTTCCAGGCCCACACTGAGCTACATATTAGGACCTTGTCTCAAAAGCAGAAGACAAAGAAAAGCCAACCAAGCCAAACACAACAAACAAACAAGCCACAAAATGCCCTTGCTTCCCTAGCTCAAGGATGATACCTTTAGATTTATCATGAGCTGCCCTCCCCAAATAATAAGAAAATATCAAGCATACTTTATTCTGTTACCCAAGATGATAGCTGGTGTCTGCAGGGGTTATTTAAGTTAAAATTCAAATGAATTGAAATTCATGAGAATTAAAAACTCAGAAGCTGAGCTTGGTGATGCACACCTGTATTCCCACAGCACTCAGGAGCCTGAGGCTGGAAGATCAGGAGTTCAAGGCCAGATGTTGCTTTTTAGTGAATTTAAGGCCAGCCTGGGGTACATGAGATCCAATCTCTGCAAAAACCAAAAAATATCTGTTTCCTCCATGGCACTGGACACGCTTCAGATGCCTAGCTGTGACCATCAGGTACCACAGTGTAGCAAACTATTAGCTCCCTGTCTCTTCCTCCACATTTACAGCTGTAAGGATGCTTTATTGAGCTGTTTTTGAGGACTGAAACCTCTGCAGTTCTGAAATGATAACTTCTAGGACGTGCCTTTCCCCCTTTGGGACCTTAGCGAAGCTCTTTTGGAGCCCTGTCGCTCTCCTGTTTGTCAATCTCTCATCCACTGGGTCTCAGCTTAGACTGTCCCTCCCAAGCCCACCCCAGGAGCTCAGACTTTCTCCTGGACCTCCCAGCATCCCTCCCGAGCCCTGCCAGGGTTAAGTGATCCTCCGTGAAGCTGCCATGTCATCTGGCCTTCTTGTTCCCTAATCATAGTCATCTGCTGATCTCTCCCAGGGACCCCCACCCAGGGGCTAGCCTTTCTCCTTCACTGTGTGGTCCAGCACCTGGTACCAGTCCTGACACTTAGGAGGTATTAATTAATACCAAGGAAGGAAGGGGCTGTAGGCCACTTGAGGACAGATCAGTAACTGCCTAGCTTAGAGTGAGGGCAGACTCTCTCATCTTGGGGTGGAGGCAGCTCCAAGAAAGATGTTTTTGGAAACAGTTCTCTGTGTGACCAACTTTCAGAACAGGCTTCCGTGCCCTGAGCTGATTCTTCAGTAGAGCAGCTGTACATCTAAGTCCTCTGCTCTCATTCTGGTTCGAGTTTGTGGTTTTCCTGTCTGGAGAAGTCATGCTGACAGACAGGTACCGACTATGGGGCTGGCAGGTGAGTGATTCTACAGAACCACAGATGGAAAATAGCACCGAAGAAGGGTGCTAGAGAATCCTCCTGCATCTGTGGCAGGAAGCTGTTCTTAGCATGGCAGGCCAAGTCTCCAGGGCCAACCTGCCTCGAAAGGAGGTGTTCCTACCAGGACAGGTGAGAGAAATTACGACTCACACAGAAATTCACTCACCTGAGTAACATGCAATCCAGAGACGAGCTCAGCGTGGCAGATTCCACGCCTCGGTTTGCACCCCTGGACCCTGGCTTCATCTCTAGGCATTGGGGGAGACAGCAGGTAGCAATAGTTCCAAGTATTCAGTGTCTACATGAAGGGAAGGGAGCATCCACTCTGTCACGGACCACCGCTGCCTTGGATCATATTGGGGGCTGGGGAGGTGGTTCAGCTGGTAAAGAAGTTACCTTGCAAGCCTGAGGACCTGCGTTTCAGTCCCCAGAACACACATGACAAAAAAGCCCGCTGTGGTGGTGGCACACATTTGTAATCCAGCACCAGGGACGCTAGACAGGTGGAGCCCTGGGGCCCACTTCCTCGTCAGCACAGCCCACCCAGCAAGTTCCACAGGCCTGAGAGATCTTGTCTCAAAAACCGAAGTGGAAGATGGCCGGGGAGTGGCGCCTCAGGGTGATGTCTGGCTTCTACGTGTGTCTGCACACACGTGTGCACCCTCACACATGTACACGCACACAGATACAAAAAGCTGGAAGCTGCATCAGGATGGGCAAGTGTCTAGAAGGAAACTCAGGAAGGTTCAGGAGACCAATTCTAGTCCTTACCCTTAAGGGCTAAGCCCTGCCCCCTCCCCATGTCCAGCCAAAGAAATGCTGGTTTCATTTTGAATTTAGCAGTAGCCATCCATTTATGATTTACAGTGTAAATGGTAGCGATCTGGAGAAGTAAATGTAGATATCTGGAATCCTCAACCAATCAGTTATGCTTTGATTTTTTGCTCTTTCTATGCAGACCTGGCAGTGTTGGAGCTGCGCTGAATGAGGTCACAGACTAACTACAGTATTAACCCTGCAAATCTGTTCATTTCCGCCTGAGCACCCTCAGGCAGGATATAGAATGTGTCCAATTGAAAAGCTATTACAGACTCTGCAGTACAGTGTTGGGCTGAATTGTAACCGGGGTGTGTGCATGTGTGTGTGTGTGTGTGTGTGTGTGTGTGTGTGTGTGTGTGTGTGTATGCATGCGCGCATACATACAGCCAGGAAATCATCCATGAAGCCACGTAATAGGTATTTCTTCTTAACATAATTTCTTTATTGATTCTTGGGGGATTTCACATCATGCTCACCTCCCAGTATCCCCATATCCTCCCCTCATCCCTGTAGGGCCCCACCAAAAGAAAATTTAAAAAATCAAAACAAGCAAGCAAACAAACAAACAACCTCTTTGATCCTAGTCTTTTCCACCTCGCCAACACCTCTCCATTCACCGTGGTGGCATTGGGAGCCGCAGTGTGTTACACAGTATACTCTTGTCCAATCAGCTTTACTAGCAAATGTTCATTGCAATGAGTCTCTGGCCTGGTTCCAGGCCTCTGGTTTCTGGTACACCATCATCACTGGATCCTCACCGGAACTCTTCTCAGATATCCTGTGGCTGCCTCAAGTCATGGAGATCCTGTAGGTATCATTCCACAGGATCAGTCCCTTCATCATCTCCAGCAGGTCCTAGATGGGGTAGATGTTAGGGCGGGCCAACCCCAGGCCAAGCTGTGTGCCTGGGTGGTGGCCGAGCTGGTCAGTCTGGGCCACTGGGGCCACCCACCTCAGGTGAGGGGATGAAGCCAGCTCCCCTGAGCCATGCTGTCAGGGCCAGTTCTCCCTCAGTCGTGGTGAGGGGTGGGACCATCTCTCGAGTGTCGTCGGGGCCAGCTGTCTTACTGCAGTGCCCAGTGAGGGACAGTGCCAGTGAGGGGCGGGGCTGGCTGAGCATGGCCCTCTGATTTCATCATGTGTGGTTCCTGAGGCCCCCTGAGGTGACACGGGCCACAGACATCAACACAGACCCCCCCCCCCCACTGCAGCTGGACCATGGACCCAGACAGAGCCCTCAGCAGCAGCTTGGGCCCAGTAGGTAATTGTTAAAAGTGGTTTCTTATTGCTTTGTGAGTGTGTGTGTGTGATATGTATGTGTGTGGATATGATACGTGTGTGTGTGCGCGCGCGTGCGTGCGCGCGCGCGCGAGCCTGTGAATGTGTGCACATGCAAGTCACAACATACATGTGAAAGTCAGAGGGTGACGTAGGGAGTTGGTCCTCTGCCTCCAGCCTTGTTTGAGGAAGGGCCCCTGTGCTGGGGAGTTTTATGTAAGCTTGACACGGGCTATAGTACTCGGAGAGGAGGCAGCCTCAATTGAGAAAATGCCTCCCTAAGATTAGGCTGCAGACAAGCCTACATGGCATTTTCTTAATTAGTGATTGATTGTGGGTGGGGCCACCCCTGGGCTGGTAGTCCTGGGTTCTATAAGAAAGCTCTCCATGGTCTCTGTATCATTTCCTGCTTCCAAGTTCCTGCCCTGACTTCCTTCAGTGATGACCACGATGTGCAAATAGAAGGCACATACACCCTCTCCTCCCCAACTTGCTTTTGGTCATGATGTTTCATCATAGCAATAGGAACCCTAACTAAGACAGAAATTGGTACCAGGATAATGGGTATTGCTGTAACAGACTTGACCACGTTGCCTTGGAGAGGATCGTGGAAGGACTTTGGAACTTTGGGCTAGCACAGTCATTGAGTGTTGAGAGCTCAGTGGGCTGTTCTGCAGGAGATAACTTGGAAGATAACTATGTTGAGAGCAGTGCAGACCTTGGAGGCCTGGCTTGTGAGTTTTCAGAGGGAAACAAAGCCTCTACCAAGCCATTTGTGTGAAGAATCTGTGGCTCTGGTCAGCAGGAGCTGAAGAATTCGCTGTGATTAACGAGAGACCAGAACCATGAAAGTGAAACCTTTGCTTTGCTGGGACAATAGATGCTGGTCAGCTGGGACTGAAGAATCAGCTGTGATTAAGAAGAGGCCAGCATCATTTTGGTGAAATCTTCCAGGAAGTGTTTTGTCAGGGTCAGCACACAGAAGCTGTGTTCCAGAGGCAGCTGAGGTTGTACCTTGTCCTGGCAGCTGAACTTGGTAGTGTAAGCATCACCCAGGTGGTACTGGTTTTGAAGGCATGAAGGGGTCGTGGAGAGCAGCCGAGGCTTGGACACTGTGTGGTAAGCTGGGGTCCCTGAAGAGAGCCCAGGAGAGGCTATTGGTGAAAGTACAGCTTAGTTGCAGCAAGAGACCCCAGCATTTTGGAGATACCAGTCTGGTGAGATGGACCACCATGAACAGCAGCAGCAGTGGAATGGAGCCAGCCAGAGCCTAGAAGACAAGTTGTGTTTGCTGCGGAGGGTGGAGCCAGAGAAGTGACCCAGGCCTTTTGGAGGAGCCCAGAAGATCGTGAGTGAATCCCAGACATTGGATATTGAATTATTTACACAGTTGGAATTTGGTTTTGTTTTGATTATGACTGTGCCCTGGTTCGTTCCTCTTGAAATAAAAAACTATTTAATTTTTTTTATTTTATTTTATAGGAGCCCACAGTTAAAAGACTTTGGACTTTAAAAGAGAATGAATTTTTAAAAGTGAGTTTGTATGACTTGTGGGACTTTTTAAGTTTGAAAATGTTTTATATTGTGACGTCAATATTAATGTGAGATCTTGGGGATGAACAAGAAAGGAAAGGTTGTAGCTTAACTGTGATGTGTTTGTGTGTCAAGTTGACAAGGGGTCAGTTGTGCTGGCTAATTTTATGTCAACTTGGCACAATCTCTAGTCATCTGAGAGGAGGGAGCCTCAGTTGAAAAAATGCCTCTGTAAGATTGGGCTGCAGGGAAGCCTGTAGGGCATTTTCTTAGTGATTGATGGGGCGGGGTGCTCTGAACTTTGTGGGTAGGGCCATCCCTGGGCTAGTGGTTGGCGGTTCTATAGGAAGGCAGGCTGAGCTAGCCATGGGGAGCAAGCTAGTAAGCAGCACCCTATGGCCTCTGTCAGCTCCTGCCTCCAGCTCCCTGCCCCGCGTGAACTCCTGCCCTGCCTACCCTCAATGATGGACTATGATGTGGAAGTGTAAGCCAAATAAACCTTTCCTCCCCAGCTTGCTTTTGGTCATGGTGTTTCATCATAACCACAGTAACACTAACAAGGACAATCCCTTTGTTGATGGATTGTAGTTGTGCTTCATATACCAGGCTAGCTGATTCAAAAGCTCCCGGGCAGTCTCCTGCTTCTACTTCTCATTGGGCAGTAGGAGCACTGGGATTACAGACCCATGGTCCTGGGCCAGGGTATATATGAATTCTAACTCCATTCCTCACACCCACACTGCTAGCAGTTCATTTACTGTACCAGTCCACAGCTCTTGATCACTTTTTAAGGGTAAAGTATGTTTTCTGTCATCCAGAATTGAAAATGCTACTTCTGGCACTTAACATTAATATGTTCTACCATCTGTGA
The DNA here is from genome assembly GCA_902168425.1 of Peromyscus attwateri. NCBI lineage: Eukaryota > Metazoa > Chordata > Mammalia > Rodentia > Cricetidae > Peromyscus > Peromyscus attwateri. The sequence continues at coordinate 27,668 of CABHPP010131621.1, read as the reverse complement.
CTTTGCTGAGTTATCCCCCCACCCCCACCCCTGCTGCCTAATAACCCTTTCAGCTCCTTTTCTTTGTGTGTTCCAGGACCCTTTTGTGTTCTTAATTTCTATTTTGCATTATTGAAAAATACAGTAAAGAATACTCTAGTGAATACCCATGAATTTGCCACCCGAGTTAGGAACTGAAAAATGAACTCTCTTCAAGTGACAGTTTCTGGGCTCTGTTTCATGCGCCATGCAGAAGAGCGCCACACAGATGGTAAACATTTTGTGCAAGGCCCCATCACCTCACTGTTCCTAGTGGCTGCCTGGGAAAGCTTGCCCAGCCGCAGTCTCCGTTGGACTTGGCCTTAACCCTAAGTAGTCTAACAGTTGAGCTCCAGGTAACTCCTCAAGCTGATCCAGGATCAAGAAACCCATGATGCTTTGCAGATTTATGTTATCACTTGCACTTTAGGCACAAGACAAAGCAACTTTCCTTCTGTAATCTCTATCAGAGGCATTTTTCATGTAACCCATCACTATTTTTGGCACATATGGTGAGTGTGTTTGAAAACAGTCTCTGACTAAATTAAAATCTGAGAATGGAGTGTGTGTGTGTGTGTGTGTGTGTGTGTGTGTGTGTGTGTGTGTGTGTTCAGTCTTACAGAATGCTCTTTCGGTATAATATTCCTCAATTGCTCATCAGCTGAGTCATCAAATTGATGACTCTGAATAGCTGACCCTTGTGGAGTGCCAGAAACCCATTGTGACTTGCCTGTGGTTTGGAATCACCCATGGTGTTTAAGCATTTATGCTGTATCCTGGGACGACTAGCATCTTTTCTATTCTTGGGAGTGCAGTTCCTTGAATGTGTACCTGCTGCTGCCACACGCTGCCTTCATTCTGATCTGGTTGCTCATATCACCTCTTCTGCTGCTGGGACTACACATCATAGCAGCAGCACCCGCCTCATCTTCTTCACCTTGGAAACATGATCTCTTCAGAAGTCAGACACATGGCACAGATGCTGGTCTGTGGTCTGCAAGCACACGTTCATCACTTGAGGGTTCTGTTGTTTTGAAGCATCCCAGAGCCAGAGACTCCCAGGAAGAGAACTGGGGAGCAAGTAACTGGCTTTTGATTTTTTTTTTAAATCTATTGACTGATAAACCCGTGGTGTCTCTTTGAACAGCGGATGGCTAGAACTGTGCAACACTCTTTTGTGATTGAAAAAAAAAAAAAACAGAACCTTAGGAAACTGTCTTACAGAACACACATGGCTAAGATCTGCTTTAGTCCCTCTGCATAACAATGAGGGAGTTTTCAAAGAGAAGTATAAACCACACATGTTTTGTTTGGGTGCGTATTGTTTTAAGCATTGATTATCTCTTCATTTGAAATGAATAGGATTTCTCCACAAGCTACTTGTCATTTGCATAATATGAAAATTCATTTGTATAATAAGCCCTCAGAGTCATCAGAATTGGATCCCGAGCACATGAAGTTTTCTTTCTGTGGCAGGGTTTGCTATTCTTATAATCATTAAAACAAAAGTGAGAGAACCTGCTGATTTTCCAGATTTTATTACCAAGTGGTTATCATTGGTACTCACTCCTCATTTCTTATGATCCATGTTTTCTGTTTGCATTAACAACAGAAACCATATCTAAATGTGCTTCTCTCTCTGTAGGACAGTCGGCCCAATATGTCAAGACCCCTGATCACTAGATCCCCTGCATCGCCACTGAACAACCAAGGCATTCCAACTCCAGCGCAGCTCACCAAGTCCAATGCACCCGTCCACATTGACGTGGGCGGCCACATGTATACCAGCAGCCTGGCCACCCTCACCAAATACCCCGAGTCAAGGTAATTGCAGAAGTGGGGATGTTGCTCTCAGAAGTGCATGTGTTTTTTGATGTTCTTGACTGTTTTTCCTTCGATCAGAAGAACAATGTGGCCTGGCCAATGCCAAGTGTAGGGCATGTCCTGCTAAGGCTATTCAGGGCCATGGTTGTATGACTTCCACAAGCTGGGGCATGGAGTACATGTCCGAATGTCACTTTCTGAGTGCCATGGTGTATGCCTGTAATTCCAGCATTCAGGAACCCTAGGGAAAAGAATCATGAATTCAAGGCAAGCTGGTGCTACATAATGAGTTCAAGGCCTGCCAGGAGTATAAAGTGAGACCCTATTTCAAAATAAAACGGTGGGGGCAGGTGAAATGGCCCAGAGCAGGCCTAATGGCCTCAGTTCAAACCCATGTCAAAGTGGAAGGAGAGAATCCAGAGGGTTGTCCTCTAAGCTCTACATGTGTACTGTGGCATGCATGGGCACACACGTGCACACAGACATGGAGAGCGAGAAAGAGACAGAGAGAGAAAATTGTTGTTTATTTTTTTTTTCTTTTTGGAGACCTGCCACCCAGCTCCCAAATAAATCACTCACGGAGGCTTATTTTTACTTATGAACATCCAGCCTTAGCTTGACTTGTTTCTTGCCAGCTTTTCTTAACTTAAATTATCCCATCTACCTTTTACCTCTAGACTTTTCCCATTCTCTTACTTCTGTAAATCTTACTCTTACTCTGTGGCTTGCTGTGTAGCTGGGTGGCTGGCCACTGGAGTCCTCCTCCTCCTCTCGATCCTAGATCTTTCCCTCCCAGATTTCTCCATCTATATATTCTCTCTGCCTGCCAGCCCCACCTATCCTTTCTCCTGCCTTGCTATTGGCCATTCAGTTCTTTATTAGACCATCAGTGTTTTACACAGGCACAGTAACACAGCTTCAGAGTTAAACAAATGCAACGTAAACAAAAGTAACACACCTTAAAATAATATTCCCCAACAGAGAATAATGTTTATAGCTTAAATAGACAAGACAGACTAAAAATCATAGATACCATAAAAACATTATGAAGACCGGCATTTTAGCTTTTCAGATCTCTCTTGACTACCTAGTACTTTATGAAAGAATTTGAAAATCGGAGTAAAAAGGATAGAAAAATTTGTTCTCTTGATTTCCCGCTTGACTTTCCACAAGAAAAATGAAATGGTTAAAGTAGAGGTTTATAAGGTGTCCACAAAGATGTGCATTTTACAACCCTGTCTCTCAGGTGTTAGGGCAGGTGTGACTCAAAAATACTAAGAAGGCGCTACAAAAGCCATGGCCACAGTGGCTGTAGTTTTCAAGAATATGGCTCTATAAATGTTATTATTTTTGAAGTGTCCCCATTTGTGTTCCTTCCAAGCAGCATTCCCTAGGGTATCTACTTAAGGATCATGCTTGGTTTCCGGCCTTGACTTCCCTCAGTGCGGGATTGTGACCTAGAAACACAAGCTAACTACACCCTCTCCCCTCTTTTGGTCAGGGTGTTTGATCCCAGCAACAGAATGCAGCTGAACACTGGTGCCAGGGAGGCAGAGACAGGAGCATCCTTGGGTCTCACGGGCCAACCAGCCAATTATGCAAGCTCTAGGCCAATAAGGGACCCTGTCTCCAAAAACCTGATGGGCAGCTCCTGAGGGATGATGCCCAAGGTTGACTTTTGGCCTCCATACACACATGCATCCCTCCAAGCCCCACAAACATGCATGAACACGTATGTGCACACGCTCGAGTAGATGCCCATGCCAAGGTTCTGGACTTTGGAGCATTTTGGATGTGGGTGTTAGGACCATTGGCCCGTGCCTTAGGCAGCTGGTTGTGTTCTGGTTGCTCAGTGCAGCTGCGTGGGTCTTTCCATAGTCTAATGGAGGTTCTCATGCAATCTGAGGTTCAGTCCTCTGTAGAGCTCTGGATTCGCTTAGACCTTGGGCTGTAGAGGCAGATTAAAAGGTTGATCGCTCTTCTCCATTCTGTTGCTGTCTCACATAATTTTTCATTCACCTCCTGTTGGTGCTCCATATTTTAGAAACAGACCTCAAGTAATGCCTCATTAGGAGACTTCCCTAGTCTCCTTTCCGTGAGTGTTCCTCAAGTCCATGTTTTGACCCTCATTGCTCATATCCTGAAACGTGCATCAGCTTCCAGATTCCTTCACCCTCTAGAGCTGTTTGGTCTCCTAGTAACCAGCCGCCACATGTAGCTAGTGAACATCCAGAGAGCAGACATTCCCAACTGAAATCCCCTCTTGCCATACATTACACACTGAGTTTTGAGGCATAGAACAAAAAAAAAAAAAAAAGTCTAAACTATTCCAGTGATTTTATATTACTTCCTTTTCTTGTTGGAATGATAACTTTTTAGTGACGTAGAAATATATTTCAGACAAGTTTTGTTTCTTTTCACTTTTCCCATGTGGCTGCTAAAATTGCTTACGTGTCTTCTTTCCTATATGGCAGCACTAAACTAGGAATATACATTTTTATGAAAAGAATTAAACCTGTCCTTTCCCTATCCTGATACCTGCATATATCAAAAATTGAAATTTCCCGTCAGCCTAATTAGAAAAGGCAGAATTGTTCAGCTTGCCTTCCTAAGTATTCTTGTCATCTCCAGTCACCTGTCAGCCATAGATCACAGCGGCAACAACAAAGAACTGTTTTCCTTTCTTTTGGTGTTTCAGAGTCAAACTCAGGGCCTTGTGCATGGTAAGCACATGCTCCATCACTAAGTCTCACCTCCAGCCCAAGCGGAAGTGATTTGACTTGTACACCTGCATTTAGATGTAGGTCTGTCATTCGCCTGGCAGTTATTTGATAGGTTGGTAGGGCCCAATGGCCAAACACCTGCCTTCTCTTTTGTAAAGCAAGTACAAATGCGTCTTCTTGCAAAGCTAATCATTAATGTGGTTATAGAAATCTCTCCCTAGCCCTGTGTTTGATGCATAGTAGTCTGCCAAGCCCAGCAGCTGTCTCCTTTGAAACTGCCTTCCTAATTCTAAATGGACCCCACTCCTGCTTCCCTACAGCCAGGAGACAGCCTGACCTTCGGGTCTCCTTCCTTGTTTCTGTGCTGTGTCCTCTCTTATACACCCCGCCTTGAGCTCAGCCTTTCCAACAGGAGAGAGCTTTAAGCTTATGTCAAGTTTCAAAGAAACGTTTGTTCCCATGGCTTATACCTAAAACAAACGACACCGGTCAGATAACACTGGCTCAGTGTTCAGTTGGCCACCATGTGCTGCTCTGCTTCTCCTTGGTTCTTGTGACACTTTTGTAAGTAATCAATATTCATCTCAAAGAAAATTCAGAAAGGGACCCACACTCGGATTTTAGCAGTCAAACATATATCGGAGAACAGATGCTTGTGATATTTCCCAGAGGTGTCAAAGGTCCCTTCAACTTCTGTGAAGATCTCCAACCTAGTCAACCCTCTGTCAATAAAGCCCCAGCAGACCAACTGGGTTACCCATGACCTTCACATTGTTAGCAACTCTGGTTAGCATTCTCTAGGTTCTAGGGGCTTTGAACCCTCCTTTCCCTGAAGGACTCCCCATGGTTCTTCTCCAGCTACCTCTTCTGGTGGTGTGGCTCAGAGGGAAGGGAGACTTCTAGGATTACAGGAAGACTTGTAGTTAAGATCTGTAAGTAGCAGCCTTGAAAAACGTGAGGCGTAGGATAGACGTGGGGCGTAGGACGTGGGGCGTAGGACGTGGGGCGTAGGACGGACGTGGGGCGTGGGACGTGGGGCGTGGGGCGTGGGACGTGAGGCGTAGGACGTGAGGTGAGTGCACAGTTTGTGGCACAGCACATGCGCAAGGACCTGAGTTTGACCCAGGCACTGATAGAGGAGGGGTGACTGCTCTAAATCTCCAACTGAGGCCACTGTTTGGCCTTGCAGTCATTAAGAACACCTGGTTTGGATCTATAATGAGTTTATACCCACGAAGTTTAAAGGAAAAACAAGCCCCACAAGCAAACACAAAAAGGACAGCATGCACACTAGATCTTAGCACTTGGGAGGCTGAAGTAGAAGTCTGTTGAGTTCGGGGCTAAGCTGGCTTACAGAAAGAGGCACTATGAGAAAAACCAAACCAAACCTGTATAGGGATAGGAGAAAGCCAAGCACATGTAAAGATGGGCGGTCAGAGGTCAGCAAACGCACACTCATGGATCTGCTGCCTGTTTTTACAAATAAAGTTTTACTAGAGACAACAACAAAGAAAAAGTCAAGAAAAATATGCCACCATCAGATATTTACAGGCCTGTAATCTGAGCTGATCAGGAAACAGAGGCAGGGGGGTTGTGAGTTCAAAGCCAGCCTGGGCAACTTACCAAGATTGTGTCTCAAAATAGTTTTTTTTAAAAAGATGGTAGGGGGCTCTGGGAATGTAGCTCAGTGGTCAGATACTTCCCCAGCATCCCTGACCCAACCCAGCACCATTTAAAAAAAAGGAAAGAAAATGAGCGGACAGATAAAGATCTACTCACTTGATTTGTAGTGTGAGCATCTGAGGGGAGTGGTTGTAGATGCCATATTTTTTCTCTGGCCTGGGCATATTTGAAGGGCAGAGCTGATTATGACTGGCTCAAAAACATGGGTGACACTTTATTAACACAATTGATAATGAAACATTTAAATATTGCAATATATAATTTGTTTATTAAGCCCCATGCCAAATTACAGGGCATCCTGAAGATCTGCTCTTGGCATATGTGTATGAAGAACACGCACACAGTAATCATTTTAAGAAAGACTTGTCTGAGTTCAAAGTTGGGTCTTTCGCATCCATCACTGTCCCTTTTAGCAAAAGTGATTTTAGTAGTGCTATGCTGCTGTTCATTCATATTTGAACACTTCGCTCGGGGAAGTGGACTGATACTGCTAATCAATAGGACCTATTGGGTGGTGGTAAAGTGAGGGTCTTGGTGGAAAGAGCTCACTGTCAGCCAGGGAGCGCTCAGGTTCCAGTCCCCTGAGCCAGCTGAGCTGACAGCTTGACAGAGTTTTTGTGTATTTTAAACCTGGTACATGAGTTAACTCCCACGTAAGTAGATTATGCTAAATGGATGTCTCCAAAACAGCTGTGGAGTTACTAAGCACACGGGCATAGGCAGGTAACTGCAAAACTCAAGTCCCCCTCTTTGCAGCCATGGGGTTGACGCCCATGACCACCCAAGGGTGTACATTCAGGGCTTCAGGATGGAGGAGCCACGCATGTGTGTCTGGCCAGCAGAGATCGGTCATCTGGCACACATCACTCTCACACGCGATAGACATTACAGGATCGTTGCAGCAGAGCTACACTGAGGGGAAGGCCGATCAGTGTAATAGGAGACGATTAGGGAGGCCAGGATTGTGAGTTCCAGGCCACTCTGTGTTACATATATACCCTGTCTCGAAACAAAACCACCTAAAATATGGAGCTGGACAGTTGGCTCAGTGGTTAAGAGCACTTCCTACTCTTCCAGAGGACCTGAGCTTGGTTCCCAGCACTCATGTCCATGTTGGGTAGTTCATAACTGGAGGATCCAACACCCTCTTCTCTATTCCAAAATACACCTAAACTCACATATGAACACACATACACAGAGACACGTACATATACACATAATTTTAAATACAATAAATATTTTTTAAAACCATAAAATAAAAGGATCTTTGAAGCCTGTGTTCTGAAGACAATCAGAGCCAATGTTTGCATTTCTGTCCACTTGTATCCGGCCAAGGAACTTTCTAGACTCCCGTGTTAGGCATGGGGATTCTGTGATGTCCCTCTCCTGCCCTTATGCGTCCAGTTTAATGCTGTCACTCCTAGACAAGGGTCCTACTATGTTACCACATAAGCCCATATTTTAAAGACCGCAAAACTAAGTGCTGCTGGAATGAATGCGTCTGATTTGCCACATGGTTCCCTGAACTTCTCTGCAGAATTGCTGCATGGAGCCAGGCTCAGTGGCATATGTCTGTAATCTGAGGTCTCAGGAGGCAGAGGCAGAGGATCCCAGATTAAGCTTGCCTGGGCTGCACAGAGAGAATCTGTCTAAAAAACAGACAGACAGACAAAACCCAAAAGCATAAAGTTACAGCATGCCAGCGACTAAGCCGTTCCGTTATACCCTGCGTTTTGATCCACGTATGGGATAATCCAGTGCCCATGTTAAAGTGTCACAGGGTAGGTCAGCCGTGGAATGTCACCAGAAAGGGAGGGGAGATTGTACTGCTGCTGTGAGAGGACACACATCCAGTGACTGAGGAGCGAGGACTGGCGAAGCCTTAGACTTTGGGAGAGGCAGGGCCCTGGGATTGGAAGGTGTGGCATTCCCAGGGCTGACGGGAGGGTTCTTCCTTCTCTCTCGCCTCTCTTCACTTTACAGTCTTGCTTCCCCATGGTTATTCCTCTGGGATGCAGGCGAACAACTGAAGAGACCTCCGTGTTTAAACAGGGAGCCTGCTTCTCTGCTTAGTGCTGGGAGAATATCCTTTAGTAACATGGGCTGTACAACTGCTGGGTTCCTCTGTCACAGGAGAACAAGATGGGCCTTGCTTTCGGTGTGGCTGGACTTGGAGTGTCTCGTCTTAATTTAGAGGAAAGGCCACTACAGTGTCTATGCTTTTCCCACCCCACGCTGACGTTCATTGATGGATTACTGTGTTTTCCTTTCCACCAGAGCACACAGTGGCCTGCAGAAGTCCTCACTCTCTTACAACGGCCCCTGTAGCTTATCAGACAGAGGTAGCAGAGAAAAACAGTCAATAAGCAATATTCACTAGACAGTTAATTACTACAAAGGAAGATAATAGCTGGGCATGGTGGGACACACCTGTAATCCCAGCACGTGGGAGGTGGAGGAGGAGGAACAGAAGTCTATGGCCATGTCTGTTACATTATGAGTTTGAGCTAGCCTGGGCTGTATGAGACACTGTCTTAAGAAAAGAGTACTGCACAAGATAAATAGGCCCTCTGGGGAATTAACTTGCCCACTGTATTAAATCTAAGATGATTTTATTTTCACATAGTTAATTCTCTCCCCCAAGAAACATCTTCATTTTTCTGAGAGTAAAATGAAGACAAAAGTCCAGTTTGCATTTTAATTTACACTTGGAAGCAGAATTTTGCTACTGTGGCATGCTGAGTCTGTCTCCTGTGTCCTTTGATGCATGCAGCAGAGGATACATGGGGAATCACTGCATTGGCCCTTTGTCCCCGTGGTCAGGAACACCCAGAATGTCTGTGCTGCAGGCCCTGGGCGTGGGACAGCTCCCCTCACTGCTTCGTCACCCACAATGCCCTTTGTGACCAGCACTGTCTTTCAGTTTTACATGTGAAGTTGTTTAGTTTTGACTGAAGTAGTGAATGAAAAGCTGTTGAAATAAATGTGTGTAGAAGCTTCATGGAAGCCAATAATGCTTTAGCTTACTCCTCATTCTTCCGACTTAGACCTGGAAGGAGGCACAGACCCCTTACATGTATGCACCTGCTGGCACCCTCATGTTGGAGTCACTTGGGAATAACAGAGAAAAATGGTTCCAGGCAGAGCTGTGGGTCATATTGTGTATGTTAATTATGTCCTAATTTGTCAATAACCCAGCTTCCCATTGGACATCTTTCTGTTACCCTACAAAGCTCTGCTTACGTTCTGCCCCATGTCCTCGGGGCCCAGCACATTGTAGTGAGGACTGACAGCCACCTTCCTTCAAGGCACAAACCAGAGGGGAGTTTTGGTGTTGTGGTTTTTTTTTAAGCTTACTTTCTCCAGAGGAAAAGTTGGAACCAGAAGAATAGAAAGGTGACCCCAGACTTCCTCTAATTGATACTTCCTCCCCAACCCCCATCTCAGGAAATGTAGATTTCTGGGTGTGTGTGTGTGTGTGTGTGTGTGTACACCAGAGGTGGACACTGGATGCCTTTTTGTATTGCTTTCTACATTATTTTTAATACTATTTTTATTTATGATTTCATACAATATATTGATCATATTGTTTCTCCTCCCCCAACCACCTACCTATCCAACTTCATGTTCTATCTCTCTCTTAAAAAAACAAAACAAAAACAAAACAAAAAACCATGGAGTCCAGGTTTTGCTGGCTGATTACTCTGGGTGTGGTGCCCACTCTGGAGCATGGGAAATTCGGTAACTGTCTCTTCACTGAACTGACCTTCCCTTACCCAGCAGCGATCAAATGTGCCTTGGTGAGGGGCGGGACTTCATGCCTACTTCCCATTCTCAGTGCTGTGATGTTGTCTGGGCTGCGCTTGCGCAGGTCTTCCATGTGCTGCCATGGCCTCTGCATCTGTCGACGGTGTCTGCAAAAGTTCCCTCAGAGTCATCCACCACCTGTGGCTCTTACAGTCTCTCTGCCCCTGTTCCACATGGATCCCTGAGCCTTTCAGAGACAGCTATGATGGAGACATCCCAGTAAGGGCTAAGCATTCTCAAATGACCCCCTCTCTGTACATTGACCATGTGGGTCTCTTAAATTACCATTACTGAAAGAAGAAACTTCTCTGGTAAGGTTGAGTGGCACCCTGAGGGGTATAGCAATGTCATTAGGAGTCATTTTGTTGCTATGTTTATCTAGCAGAGTAATGGTAGAATGTTTTCCCACAGGGCCCATGACCTGTCTGGCCTCAGGTTCTTTGAGACAGGGTCTCTCACTGAAGCTGAAGCTGGCTAATTTGGCTCAACTGGCTGGCCAGCAAGCCCCTTAGATCTTTGCGTCTTTGAATCCCAGCGCTGGAACTGCAGACATGTGTGCAGTGCCCAGTTTGATGTGGGCTCTGGAGAGGAAACTTAGGTTCTTCTGCTTGCAAGTCACATGTTATCAGCTAAGCCCTCTCCTCAGCACCCAAACTCTCCAGTCGTAGTAAATGCCCCTGGATCCTCATGGATCTCAGAGTTTGGGCACCTGATGTACAATGACAGGTACAAGTGTCCACAGGCTGTTCGTGGTACATGCTCTGGTGTGGCCACATACAGTCTGTAAAACCAGGCTTTTCTTACTAATTATGCCATGAATCATACAGGTTGGGACAACAGTTTTCGGTTTTTGTTTGTCGTGATGAATAGTGTCACAGAGAATGCCAAGATTATTTTTACTGTTTTCAGTGTCTTCGTGTTTCTTCTCATCATACAAGGAAATAACAAATGCCTGATCTATTCATCTGTTTGAAAAACCAATCCATTTGGGTAATTTCTTACAAGGTTACTAGTGAAAACTGTGCTCCATCTCACTGTGTTCGTGAGAGCAATTCCATTAGAGGAGCTTCAGTTTTTAAATGGTTCCTTCATGCAGCTCAGCCCACAGATTTTGGACATTGCTTTTCAGGGACCTACTGTTGTTCATACAAACCCTGTCATTTCTGCCAGCCACACACGTGGTTTTGGGGAGGGTTTGTGGTTTATTTTGTTTGTTTTTGATCTTTAAAGGCCACTATGAAAGGATTTAGGACCGGTGAGGTCATGATGACCCGAGTTCAATGCCCAGAACCGGCAATGAAGGAGAGAGCTGACTCCCAAAAGGTGTCCTCTCTAGCTGCTGGCAGCTGGTAGCTTCTGAGGGAGGGAGAACCAGTCTTTCCTGAGGATGTGGCTGCCGATAGGACTACCCTGTTCCAATGGCCATGCACATATGGGCAGCACTGACTGGACTTGGTGGGTTATAGGTATGTGTGTCTATGTGTATATACATACATGTACAGACACACACATACATATTCATATAAATACCTTTTACATATGCATGTCTATAGCTATTATATAATGTATATAAAAATATATGGTAAAGTTGAGGAGGGGACATGTTGGGGAGATGAGGGGGAATTGGAGGAGAGAAATGGGGTATATATTTCATTGTATACATATATGAAATTCTCGAATAAAGAAAAACAGTTTAAAGCTGTCCTCTGACCTCCACATGCATTCTGTGACATGGATGTACTTCTTCCACTCTCACACACATCCTCACACACACACGTGACGGTAACTAAAATAATGACTATTTATATGGATTTCCCAAACCCAACTGTCCCGTCGGAGCCTGGAACGAAAGACTTACCATACCCGCAGCCTTGTTTTTGTGTCTTCCGGCAGTTCTGATGTCATCCTCCCGGACCACCACAGTCACACAGGGGACCTCTGTGGGTGAGCAAGCACACTGTCACAGTGTCTTCATGGCGAGTTTGTCTCACACTCGTGCAGAAAACAAATATTTCTTAACAGAAGCACTTATCCACATCCAAGCATAACTTTAACTTCACTGAAAATTTGAGTTTCTTAGCCAGGCATGGGCTTGACGCCTGTGGCTCCAACTTCTGTCGAGGCTGAGATGGCTCAGATATTCATAACCAGCCTTTGCAACACGGTGAACCTAGTCTCATGAAAATAAGCACATTAATCAATTAATTAGATTACTTTCAAAAGGAAATCTCCCATAGGTGGTATCAAATAGTGAGACTGGAAGGCATCTCAGGGGTCCCCTGAGTGTGTCCGTGTTCTCTGCGGGGTGGAAACAGAGTGTTCCACTTGCAGATGAGTATATGTTTTCCATCATTGTGCTTCCTGGATTTTATATACATAAAATCTTGTATGTGTGTATGATAGGAAAGTAAAGACAAAACTTTACCCTCGAGGAACAAAGGGTACTAGCAGGAGGGTGAGTGTGGGGAAGGCAAGGTGTGTGGGGTAGTGAGAATACGTTCAACAAGAATATAGCATAGCCTTGTGGACAGCGTTCTTATGTAATATTGTACCATGCAAAATTGGTATAGACAGTAGAATTTTTAGAAAGGACTAAAGAAAAAGACAAGACCAGGCACACGCAGGCTGTGAGTGAACTAGAGAAAACAAAGCATGCTACCCACTACACCGGCCTTATAGGTGTCTGTTATGTATGTCACCTGTTAAAATCATTTCACTAAGAATTTAGAATGCATTGCCTTGGTTGGATGTATTAGCAGTGCTCTGCTTTTGAGAGATTAATTGCAAGATGCTTGCAAAGTGGCGGCACTTTGTGCCAACCGCTAGCAGAAGTGGGTACACATTGCCCTCCATGCCCCTGGTGGGAGCCCTGAGAGAATGGGAAATCAGGCACACTCTTACAAGGTGTCTTGGTTAGGGTTTCTGCTGCTGTGAAGACACCATGACCACAGCAACTCTTAAAAAGGAAAATATTTAATTGGGGCTGGCATACAGTTCAGAGGTTTAGTCCGTTATCATCAGGACAGGGAGCATGGTGTCAGCATGCAGGCAGACATGGTCCTAGAGGAGTAGCTGAGAGTCCTACATCTGGCAGGCAACAGGAAGTCAACTAAGACACTGGGCAGTATCCTGAGCACAGGAAACCTCAAAGCCTACCCCCACAGTGATACACTTCCTCCAACAAGGCCACACCCACTCCCAACAAAGCCACACCTCCTAGTAGTGCCACTCCTTATGATATTATGGGGGCCAATTACATTCAAACTGCCACATCACATGTTTTCCACGAACCTTCATCCCAAGGGAGAGCCCCAAAAGCATATCAGTGAGTTGTTGAATATAACCAGGAGAGCACATTGGGGCCCGGGGAGAGGGATCTGTGGGTAAAATGCTTTCTGTGCGAGCGTGAAGACTCGAGTGCAAGTCCCCAGAACTCACATTTAAACATGTGTGGTAGTTTGTGTCTTAATCCCAGTGCTTCTCCTGGGAGAGGCAGAGCAGACACAGGGATCCTGGGGCTGTCCAGCCAGCCAACCTGGCGGACATAGCAGCAGATAACCCAAAGAGACCCCATCTAAAACAGGGCGGACTTGAGCACTAATGCCCAAGGCTGCCTCGGGCCGCCAGTGCGCACTCACACTCCACATGCACACTGAAACAAAACAAAAACCACTCCATGTCCCTGGAAGTGACATCGGCTCTGAACAGTGGCTTCACGTTGCTAATCAACGCCAGTGTCAGGCGCCTTAGAAATGACATTGTACCTTATCGCTTTGTATTCTTTGTATTGAGGGGCTCAGTTGAGTGCCTCATGAGTGAACCAGGGCTTTTTAACAATGCGAAGTGTACAGGCTGGAGAGCTCTACCACAGAAAGGTGAACTCAAGCTCACTCCATCTTGTTTCTTTGATTTGAACTTAGTGAGCTCTTGGATCCACCCCCAACCTCATTAAGCTCACCATGCCCCCTGCCAAAAAAAAAAAAAAATGCTTTTTGAAAAACAACCTACAAGGCCCTGAAGACTTCTGAGCTTGCCTCAAACCTGAAAACTCCCCTGGCCTCAAAACAGCTCAATCCATAGAAAAGAAAAAAGAAAGGTCCTCTCCAACTCCTCTCTCCTCCAGGTCTCAGGTAAACCAGGTTGTGTAGCCTAGGATACCCCCAGCCCAATCTTCCCACCTCTACGTGAGTGTTGGGATTACAGGTGTGCACCACACACTCAGCTTAGGGCTGGGATTGAACCTAAGCCCTTGGGAATGCTAGGCAAGCACTCTGCCAATTGAGTTATATGCCTAGATGACCCCCCTTTCTTTCCTCTAGTTCTGTCTTTAAGGAATAACCTAAGACTGGCCCATTAGTCTATAATCTTAAGCACTTTAAGGAAGAGGCCTCACCAAACCCCCAGCATGTTGCTAACATACCATGTAAGGAATGAACTGGCATGCAGGAGAATTAAGAAAGAGAATCATTAGATACATTGAATTACTGGACTAAAGGTCATAACAGCCAAGCTAACTCATGAAACTTTGTTTGAATGAAGCATGTTCCTTTCTTCCCACCATGAGGTGTCTGCAATCCTCAGAAAGCTAGACAGAAGAGCAGTGGCTTGTCTCTCTAAGAACAATGTGTGCTGGGTGGGCTCCTGAGGAGCTCATCTGCCTCAGAGATTCCCAGGTTGGCAAAAGCACTTCCTTCTTCTTAGGACTTCTGCATAGGGAGGTGTGAGAACAAGTCAGGGATGCTGTCATGTCAACAGACTAACTCTGTCAGCTCCTCTATATGCCCACCCGAAGCAGGAATGGAATAGTGACAAGTTCTTGTTCCCAGCTGGGAATGTTTACTTCTTTAGCTGATCTGCAGGTCGGGGCCTGGTTCTGTTTTTTTGTTGGAGAGCGTTGGGAGAAACATCTAGAGATACATCTGTTGTTTTTAGTGTGCTGAAGGACTGGCATGGCACCTCGGGGGGAATTCTTGAACTATGTAAACCAAGCATACGCCCCGCAGGGAGAGGCTAATTGCCTAAGACAGACACCTCCAGAGTGACTGCTCTTGGCCCTGCAACGGCCAAGGGCGAAGGAGCTGTCAGCAGCCTTCCCGGGAGTTTCCCAAGCACACAACAGCAAGAGTGGTCTTTAAATCATGAACAGAGGGTCTATATGAGTGAGAATTGTTGAGACCAAGGTTGGATAAAGCACAGGGACAAATAGCCAAATGAATGGAAACACATGAACTATGAACCAAGGGCTGAGGGGCCCCCAACTGGATCAGGCCCTCTGAATGGGTGAGACAGTTGATTGGCTTGATCTGTTTGGGAGGCATCCAGGCAGTGGGACCGGGTCCTGTGCTCATTGCATGAGTTGGCTGTTTGAAACCTGGGGCTTATGCAGGGTCGCTTGGCTCAGCCTGGGAGGAGGAGACTGGCCCTTGTGGTGGTATTGTGTTCCCCAAAATATTGTGTACCTTAATAAACTTACCTGGGGTCAGAGACAGAGCAGCCACAACATTAAATAGAGGTTAGGCAGTGGTAGCACACGCCTTTAATCCTAGCATTCCAGAGGCAGAAATCCATGTGTTCAAGGATACACCCAAGCATGGTGACAACGCCTTTAATCCCAGAAAGCACACCTTTAATCCCAGGGAGTGGTGGTAGAAAGCAGAAAGGTATATAAGGCGTGAGGACCAGAAACTAGAGGCATTTGCCCTGGAGAGGCATTTGCCCTGGAGAGGCATTTGCCCTGGAGAGGCATTTGGCCAGGAGAAGCATTTGGCCTGGAGAAGCATTGGGGCTGGTTAAGCTTTCAGGCTTCTAGCAGCAGTTCAGCTGAGAGTCATTCGGATATGAGGACATAGAGGCTTCCCGTCTGAGGAAGCAAGACCAGCTGAGGATCCGGCGAGGTGAGATAGCTGTGGCTTGTTCTGGCTCTCTGATCTTCCAGTGTTCACCCCAATAACTGGCCCAGGGTTTGTTTTATTAATAAGACTTTTAAGATTCATGTTACAGGCCCTGCCTGGACTGAGTCTACCAGGTTGATCTCAGTCCTCAGGGGAGGCTTTGCCCTGGAGGAGGTGAGAATGGGGGGTGGGCTGGGGGGAAGAGGAGGGGGGCGGGAGGGGGGAGAACACCGGAATCAGTGGCTGATATGTAGAACTGAATGGTATTGTAAAATAAAATAAAATAAAATAAAATAAATCATGAACAGGTCTGAACTTTTCGTGAGCCGGGCGGTTCAAGGTCTTAGTAGCCAACACCAGTAGAAGTTGCTGTGTACCTGAAGCTGCCTCCCAGCTGCTGAGCGTCCAGGCCTGAGGCACCATGCCTGGCTCTCCAGGTCACGCTGTTCATGTGACACTCGCAGTTGGTGACTACTAAGCACAGGCGAGCATAATCTAGAAATAGGAGGCTTCGGAGAGCATGTAGCCAAACAGGCACATCCCACGGTGATCCAAAGAAACAGACACTCTGAGAAGGCTGTTGGGTGACCAGTGTGCCCTTCAATGTGCCTATGTGCTACTGACTCTGTGGAATGAATTTCAGTGTTCCGCTTTTCTCTCTTCTTTTAAAGAGGCACAACTCACAGTCCTGAGGCGGTGTCCTTGGAGAGCCTGGTTTCTGGATGTGTTTTTAAATGTCATCACTCTGCAGTCATGGTCCCAGGATGAATTCATTTCCATTCATTCAACCACCTTTTGATGTTCTCAATACCTGAATGCGACTGTTGCTGTATAAACTCTTGAGAACAATGGCCGTAAATGAAGTTTGGTGTGTGTATATTTGTGTGTGTGTGTGTGTGTGTGCTGCTAGCTTTATGTCAACCTGACACAAGCTAGGGTTATATGAAAGAAGGGACCTTCTTGAGAAAATGCCTCCAAAAGATGCAGCTGTAGGGCATTTTCTTATTTAGTGATTGGTATGAGAGGGCCCAGCCCATGG
The DNA here is from genome assembly GCA_902168425.1 of Peromyscus attwateri. Classification (NCBI taxonomy): domain Eukaryota; kingdom Metazoa; phylum Chordata; class Mammalia; order Rodentia; family Cricetidae; genus Peromyscus; species Peromyscus attwateri. The sequence continues at coordinate 10,683 of CABHPP010131621.1, read as the reverse complement.
TGGGTGGCACCATCCTCGGCTGGTGTCGTCGGCTGGTGGTCCTGGGTTCTGTAGAGAACCAGGCTGAGCAAGCAGCATCCTCCATGGCCTCTGCATCAGCTCCTGCCTTCAGGTTCCTGCCCTGTTAGAGTTCCTGTCCTGACTTCCTCTGATGATGAACTGCAAACCAAATAAACCCTTTCCTCCCCAGTTTGCTTGGGTCATGGTGTTTCAGCACAGCAATAGTGACCCTGACTAAGACAAGACAGTGTGTGTGTGTGTGTGTGTGTGTGTGTGTGTGTGTGTGTGTGTACACTTGTCTATATGTGTGAATTTGTATATGTGTGTGACATATATGCATGTGTATATGCATTTGTATATGGTATGTATGCATGTCTTTATACATGCATTTATATATGTGTGGTGTTTATGCATATGGAGTGTACGTCTGTGTATGTGCATGTATTTTTGTATGTGTGAAGTGTTTATGCATATGGTGTGTATAAATTTGTATGTATTTGTGTTGTGTATATGTTTGTGGATGTGTGTGACATGTATGCATTTGTGTACATGTGTGGCAACAATGCATCTGGTAGGTGTGTGCATTTGTGTCTCTGAACATGGGGGAGTAAGAAAGCAGTACAAATGAGTCAGGGTGGATTCAGTTATTCTGTCCATCTTCCTGAAGATGTTAGAAAAGCATTGGCCTGGTCTTTTGTAATTTCATGTTCTTTTCATTAAACTGTTAAGCTTCTAGGTTTTTCACTTAAACACACTAAGGAAAGATTTAAATACTTTCATTATAAGCCACTGTTTTGCTGGCATGATTGCAAGTGGAGAAAACTGTGAAGTTGAAAATAGAAATGCTGGCTTGGCCATCGTCCTCTCGTATGATCAATATAATGCGCGTTTATGTGAAGCAATGACTGTGGCATATTGTAAGTGATTTCCAACAGTCTGGAACAGTGAGACAACAAAGGAGGCGTGGGCATACTCCACTCCCCAGCCTGTCCTCACTGATGGTCACAAAGTATGAGGAGAGAGCGGGCCAGCGGCCACCTGTGAACAGCAGTCCCTGGGACAGACCTAGGGGCTTGCTAGACATGGGAGAAGACTCGAGAACGTTCTATCACATTCTGTAATCTGACAGTTAGGTTTGTCGTGATGAAGAAGCCCAGGAATAAGGGTAGAAATCAGGCACAACTCAGATTCACCCAGAACACACTCAGGAGTTTGCTGTCACAAGAAATATGAAGGCCTAGGGATGTAGTGTGGTGGTAGAGTTCTTGGCTAACATGCAGTATATGCTGGATTTGAGGATTTACAGAGAGAAAAAGGAGGGGGAAGAGATGGAGAGTCCAAGAAAGGAAGGAAGGAGGGAGGGAAGGAGAAACCACAGCCGCAAGATCACAAGATGGCAGGTGGAGGGCCGGAGCAGGGCTCTGAGACAGGCAGGCCGACTTGGGACAGTGCTGTAGGCCTAAGCTTCTGCTCTCTTGTCTTTTGTTTGTTTTGTAGTGCTGAGAATTGAACCCTGGTCCTTGCACATGCTGACGAGGACTCAACCATGGATCTTCATCCCTGACTTGATGTTTTAGTGTGCTTGAATGGTTTAGTAGCAGAGGGACTTGGGACAGTTCAAAGATGGACTGGCCGTCACTCTCAGGAAAGCAGACCCCACTAGCTCGGCATCTTCAGCAGGCTACTTGATGGCACTACAACCCAGTTTCTTCACTGCCTCAATCAAAATGTTCCCTGTACTAGGCATTTTTATACTTAGTATTACCATAGTGAGAATTCAAGCAGATAATCTGTAAAATTTCCAGCAGAGTGTTGAACATACTCTCAATAAATGTTAGTTATTATAGCATTTTCCCCTCTGAATAGGGATTATTACTCGAAAATGGAAAACATATTCTAGAGTTCTTAAATCAAGAGAAAAGCCTAAGCAGTGTGTCAAAAATCCCTCTAAATATAGAACCCACTGTTGGGAGGAGGAAGGGGGTGGCTGCGGAGGCAGGCTCATGCGCACATGTTCATGCTTGCCTGCTCACACGGAAAGCAAGACAAAACCCTAAAGACTGTGTTCACTCAAGATGCCCAGCTGGGCTCCAGGAAAAGGCAGGATGATTTCGTCCTGGGCTCATCTGAGAACAATAGCCACTCGTTCTAGAAACCATTTAAAACAGATACTTGCTTGACCCAGGAGTATGGCCAGGTGGTCTTAATTCTTTCTGTCCTGCTCAGCCTGATCCTTGAGATTTGAAGAATTCTGATTGGGGGCACAGCATTTAATTGTCTGAGGATGAACATCTGCCAGCAGTTGCTGAGTCTGTGGCAGGAGGGCACGGTGCTTTACAGAGAGAGAAAACAACTCTTGGGTAGTGCAGTAGAAGGTCCAAGCCAGGCCCTGCCGTCCAGCTGCCTATGGGAGTCTTGGCATCATTATTTATCAGCTTGCTGCAGTAGGGAGCCTCATACAGTTGTGTAGACTTGATACCATGTACCCCAAAGAGAACGGTGCATGTTTTATTGTGTGTCCATGTGTTCCTTCTAAGAATTCACTGTCTGATAGGATCCCGTTTCTCTAGTTAAAACAACAACAACAAAATCAAAGCTCAAGCTAATGGGCTAGGAGGATGACTTACTGGGTAAAAGCTGTTGTGCAGACATGAGGACTTGAATTTGGAGCCTGGGCACCCACATACCAAACCCAGTGTGGTGGTGCACGCCTGTTGTCCTGGCACTGAAAGGTAAAGACAGACAGGGGCCTGGAGCCTGCTCCCCAGCCAGCCAAGTCTGTGAACTCAAGGTTCCCTGAGAGACTCTGTCTCCAAAAGTCAGGGGAAGAGCAACTGAGGAAGACTCCCGGCATTGGCTTTATACTGTTACCCCCACTTTGCAAGTGAGGACACTTTGGGCACATGCATGTGCATGTGAACACAGACACGCAACAACAATACTAAAAGCATTAAAAACTTCCTGTAGATGAAGTAGTGTCTCAGTGGCCTTGGCCTAGCCGGAGCCATCAGTATCAAGACCGACTGACTGTCCAGACTGAGCTCCGGTATTGGCCCTGCACATACCCTGTTCTTTACACTTGAAATGCTTCTTTCTTTCCCCCCACTGACTCCAGTTCCATCTATCCCAGAAAATGATGCTGCCTCAGGGAGAGGTGCTGGAGGCACCCCACAGCTCCCCAGACGTAGATACAATTCGCTTTGGTTTTTACTTAAGAAATTATTTTCTTTCTTCCCTTAAATTACTTCTATCCATTTCTATAACAAGCTCTAAATCAATTTTTATCTGTAGTCATGAAACATGAAATTTCCCAAGACTGGAAACATTAAAGAATTATCCCAGAACCCAGAGTGGTCATAAACAACATACTGTTTGCTTGAGATTAGATGTTCTTTATGATCATTCAGGATTTTTTTTTCTTCTTCCTTATTTTTGTTCACAGTTTCAGGAAATATAGTCCGTCATGGCAGAGAAGGTATCATGGAGTCCCTCGATTAATCTAACGTAACATTTCAAACATATTCATTATCAATTATAGAATCTCTTCATTTACTCCTTTTCCTTCCTCTGTAATCTCAGCAGAAAAGACAGGAAGGAATCCTTTGATGACAGGTTGTCTCTGCCCATCTGTGCTTATCTCTCTGATGTTCTGAGGCCAGATAACATCTGTGGTGACAGTTCTCCCTATCCCTGTAACACACACACACACACACACACACACACACACACACACACACACACACAGAGAGAGAGAGAGAGAGAGAGAGAGAGAGAGCGCGAGCGCTGTGCATGGAGACATAAGTGTCCTTATCCACCCCTCTACCCTGTTTGCCATCTACCTTAGACTTCAACTATTAGGGCAGAAGTGTGGTTGGGAAGCCAAATAGAAGACATAAAGAGTAATAAAGCTACCTTACCTGGTACTCCCAGCCTCACTTGCCTGGTACAGAATGCCTGACCAAATCTTCTAGGATAAAAGGCTTATTTTGGCTTACAGTAGCTGACTCCTTTGTTTATAGGCTGAGGAGAGGCACAGAATCATAGCAAGGATCATGTGATGGAACAAAACTGGTCACCTCATGGTACCCTGGGGGGCAGAGAAAGAAGAGGAAAGGCCCAGGGACACATATACCACTTCAAAGCCACATCCCCAGTGATCTGTTTCCTCCAACGAGGTCCCACCTCTAATAGCCCATTTAGCTGTGAACGTTGATGAAGTAGCAGCCCATCCATCCTGTTTCTTCTCAATGGTATATCACCAGCTGGGGACCAAGCCTTCAGCACATGCACTTTTGGTGGTATGTGTGTGTGTGGGGGGGGGGGGACTTTTCATATCCAAAGGGAGATTTTTTTTTTTAATGCCCCATTAGATGGTAGACTCATGACAGATTTTCTGTTCAGCTACATTTCTACCCTCTATACCTCCCAGATTTTCAACTGATAGGTACCACTTAGAACTTTAAAATATCCCCCAGTGCTAAGAGATCATTTGAGAGTTGCCTCTGAATCTGGTAGCCAGAAAAAAAAAAAAAAAAAAAAAAAAAAACAGGAACAAAAAGGGAGTCTTCCCCAAGTCCAAGCCATGTTTACCTTAGAATAGAAAGGTGGGGGTGTTTATTGGTAACAAGCTCCTGCATGGGTGCAAAGGTCCACCTGGTGTCCTTCCCTCCTACTCTCCCTTGCTTCGTGGTCAGTCTTAGCATTTCATTCCCCAGGGTTTCCTCATCCTTCCTGTTCATGTCCATCCTACAGAAGCTGCAGGTAACCACGCCCTCTACTTTCCAGGGCACTC
>CABHPP010131620.1:7142-33334 GCA_902168425.1 Peromyscus attwateri | reverse complement strand
GATGGTGGGGATGGTGGGGATGGTGAGGGATGGCTTGCTCTCATTTCAAGGGAGTGTAGGGCTATCTCTTTGAGTTTTGTTTTTCTTTCCTTTTTTTTTTTTTTAGTTCACTGTGGATCATTTCTCTTCATCTGCTTTTGGTCACTTTCTTTTATTGGTGTTTGTGAGATGTTTCAGGCTCTGTCTGCCTTTTCTTTTTGTTTAAGACAAAGTCTTTCTGTGTGTTTGTTTGTTTGAAAAGCTGTTCTTGTTGTCAGTGGAAAGACAACAGTGTCCCAGGCTGGATGGTAGCAGCGCTCTGAGGAGAAGGAGACTGCAGGGTGAGAGGGAGGAAGGGAGGCCACCTCTGCTGAGCTGCAGAGATGCTAGCCTTGGCTGAGTCACCTGAGGAAACTGAAGATCCACTAGCAGATGCTCAGCCTCCATCCTAGGATGCCCCAGGGAGGTTCCTTAGAACAGCTTCTCCCTCAGTCTCCCAGTTTCCTGAGGACTGCCGCCTTTCAGAGCATCCAGAGCTAAAAGCAAAATTGTCACAGAAAAAGCTTAATTTCCACTCAGTTTCATCCTCCCCCAAAACAAGCCAAGTCTTGCTGCTTGGAACTATGAGAAAATGAATGAATTCTCTTCCTTGACGCCTGGCGTGTTGGTTGTACATAGTCTGTGTTCTGTACCGTAATGGTTGAACAAAAACATTTCGGAGTTTGAGTGTAGCTCAGTGATGGAGTGCTTGCCTACCATACACAAGGCCATGGGTTCGGGCCCCATAAAACTAAAATCCCCAAACCAACAAATAAAAACCTTTCTAAGTATCAGGAAGCCCAACGGGAAGAGCTCTGACTGCCATTTGTGAATAGAGTCCTGAGTCAGAGAGGGCTGTCTCCCCTCCCCCATGGAGCTTCTAGAAAGCAGTAGAGTATCCAGGTGATATGATGATGTACAGTCCTTTTCCTAACTAATTTGTCCCCAGAAAATCCAGAAATATGAGGCATGAAGTAATGAGCTTAACTCCTGTCTTCTGGGATCTTTAAATGACCCTTCTTAACAATAGTGTGGAACAGTTTGGTGAATTATTCTGCTTGGTATTCAACTCCCTCCTCTGCGACTTGACAGTCTTGTTTATCCACTGCATCTTGCTAACAAAGAACAAAGCACGACTGCTTTCACAAAGTTCGAGGTCGTGTGTAAGGATGCACTTACTTTTATGTTCCAAAAATCTTTACATAGCATTGTCTTTTGGAAATATTTAGTGTGTGTGTGCATGTCCGTGCGTGCGTGCGTGCGTGCGTGCGTGCGTGTGTGTGTGTCTGTGTGTGTGTCTTCTCATGCCCATGCCACACAGTATGTGTGCGGAGTTCGGAAAACAACTTTCAGGAGTTGACTCTCTCCATTCACCTTGTCTCTGAGGCAGTCTTTCTTTCCTGTCACTTCTCCTGAGATGTGTACTCCAGGCTAGCAGGCCCATGGGCAGTTCCCTGTCTTTCCTCCCACCTTGTTGTAGGATGGCTGGAATTAGAGATGAGGGTTACCACATTTAGATTTTTAGGTGGGTTCTTGAGTTTGAACTCTGGTCCTCAGTCTTTTGTGGTGAGCACTGTTACCTGCTCTGAGTCATAGTGACGTCTCTAGCAAGTATTTTTTTTAAACTAGCAATATATAATTTGGTGTTGTGCCAATGTTTCATTGTGCATTTGTGAAATTTAATGAAGTAAATTTACAATATGTATGTTTTATTCTTTTATTTATTCTGTGAAATACTGCATTTCTTAAGGAGTAAGATCTCTCTCTCTGGAGAGAGAGAGAGAGAGAGAGAGAGATCCTGTTGCTTCTGTATTTTGTTCACACCATACTTTCCTCGACACTGTGGCACACTGCATTGCCCATTGCTTTGTGTAGTGGTGCATTGTCATGGTGAGCTTACACCATTATACTTTCTTTCCAATAGTCACTGGAACTGCTGTCCGAAGGGAAAGCAGTGTGTCTACTGCTTAATGAGTTGTGCTGCATCAATATTCTTTTGAGTTCTCTTTGATGAATTGACTTGCTATTTTTGGTGATCTGTTAGAGTAGTTTTCATTCTTTTTATCCCCCCCTTAACCTTAGGTGTAATGAATTCTTTAAAACTAGTTTCATTCAACCCCAGGAAACAGAAAATACTTGAAAGCTCTACTTTACTGGTTGCCAGAAATGATCTAATCAGTACCTCCATGTGTTGCAATTCCAATCTTCGTTAGTGTTGTATTTGTTTCTGAGGTGGGGAGGGCTTGGGCTCACTGAGCAGGTAGAGCATTCTGCTTGTCAGAGATACCCAGTTGTATAGCTGGGCAAGACAGAGCACCCAGACAATCAGAGCATGTCATGCAAGGGAACTCCCATTGTCCTGCCATCTTCAAGGCAACTCTAGGATGTGCTTCGGAATTGCAGCATCCGTGCAGGTGGGTGGAATGTAGAGGGACACATTCAGGCATGGGGTCTGGGGTTTGCGGTGGTGTTATCTTCGTGATGACTGGAAACTCAGCACAATGAATAAATGGGCATGAGAACTTTGGGCTATTATTTATTTTAGTTTAATCCCAACACTTCTGCCACTCAGAAGTATTGCAGACCAAGGAACTTACCTGGAGAAGCCTCGTCCTTAGTGGATACCCTTCAGGTAGCACGGTAGGCTGTCACTTTGCGTCTGTCCATTAGTTGGTGCTGGTGATCAGTCCTGTGCAGAGTTATTGTGTGAGTGACAATTGAAGACTTTCCCTTCCTCCCTTCTTCCTTCCTTTCTCTAGGACCTTCCTCATTATGTAGCCTCGCTGGCCTTAAATTCTGTGTCAGCCTCCCTGGATGTTGAGGCCACAGCCATGAGCTACTATGCCAATCTATTACAGAGGCATAGCTGGATGGTTTAGAGCCCCTGACAGTCTTGGCTCAGAAGCTGTATCTATGGAAAAGATAATAGAAAAGAGAATCATAAAAACAGTGGAAGAGAGTCTTTTTTTTAAAAAAAATATATTTCATATAGGTTACCGAATAAATTGTTTTGTTACAAAGCGCCATCAGCCTTCCATACCTACAGCTTCTGTATCAGTGGATATAATTAACCAGAGATGAGAAACAATTAGAAAAACAAACACCAAACAAAACCAGTCAACCAGCCAGCAACAGCAACAACAATAACCTTAATTGCATGATTCTGTAAACAACACAGTGTGTCAGCCATTTACATAGCATTTACATTGTGTTCAGTATCATGAGCAAGCTACAAATGACTTAAACAGAATTTTGGGAGAAGATGAGTATAGATTATTTGCAAACATTGCATCATTTTAAGTAAAAGACCTGAGCCACTTTGGATTGTGGAAACCTGGAAGGATGGTGTAGACCTGACCTAACCTGACCTGACCTTCCTCCCCAAAGACCATGAGATGACCATGCAACTCACAGAATTGTGTATTGTTACTTAGTCTGTTCTAGAACCTAATCTTTACCCCCAAAGAAACTCTGTACCTTTTAGCCATTGTCAGCTGACGACCATACTCCCCCGGGCTCAATAACCTGAAAATCTGCCTTCTATTTCTCTGGTTTTACCATTCTTACTGTTTTGAATGATTGGAATCACATGGTTTCTGGTCTCTTTTGGCTGGCTTTTTTCATTTAGCACTGTGCTTTCAAGGTTTGCCCATTTTGTAGTTTGAGTTGGTGTTTTCTTTATTGATAGATAATATTTCATCTTATGTATAGATCTCACTTGTCTCTCTTGGTTGATGGTTGTTTGGGTCATTTCCATTTCCTGGGCTATTATTAATAATCTTTCCATGAACATTTGTGTCTGTGTTTTATGTGGGCATAGTTTTCATTTCTCTGAAATATTTTACCTAGACTGGAATAACTAGATCCCAAGGCATCTCTTATTTGCTCTTCTTTTTAATTCATTCTCTCCAAATCTGTCTCCTTTTGTTTCTCCATGGTCTTGTGAAATAGCATACCTGGGCTTTTAGTGTGACCTATCTTTAAGTTTGAAGAAGATTAATAGGATTTCTCATGACAGCTCTTTTGTGGCAGATTCATTAAAATCCCATTTCCTTATGTTTGTCATATTTTCATGTTCAGAATCTAATATTGCTCTTTGGATCTGAGATGATACAGTCTTCCATATTGTATTATTTATGGAATGATGCGATTGGGGTTATTTTTATTGTTGTTCTTGTTGGCTAGTTGACTGGTCTTGTTTTGTGTTTGGTTTTATAATTATTTCTCATCTCTGGTTAGCTGATACAGAAGCCGTGCGTATGGAGAACCGGCTGTGCTTGAAATGGTCCACTTAAATGGTTACCTATAGGAAATTTCTCAGTATCTTTTTTAAAATCGCATTTCTAAAGTACAGAATTATAAATCATGCATTATGTTAGACTTACTTGTGGGTATATATATATATATATATATATATATATATATATACATTTTTTTTTCGATACAGGGTTTCTCTGTGTAGCTTTGCACCTTCCCTGGATCTTGCTCTGTAGACCAGGCTGGCCTCGAACTCACAAAGATCCACCTGCCTCTGCCTCCTGAGTGCTGGGACTAAAGGCGTGCGCCACCACTGCCCGGCTGACTTGTATATTTTAAAATAATGAAAGTTTCCTGAAAGAAAGCCATGACTATTGTAGCCCAGGAATGCTATAATAGGAGATGTCTCTTGCCATAAGAGTCTTCATATTCCAAGGGCCATATCCCTGAGCAGCCACCAGCTGCATGTGCTGCCCCCCCACATGTTAATACATTAAAAGTATTTAGAGCCACATATGTGTTATAAGTGTTGTTATTCTGTGCATTACATATGCTTCTAGCGTTTTGCCTTTTCCCTTCACTTGTATTTGACATTAAATAATGGTTTAACTAATTTCTGCTTTTTCTGTTTGCTTTGGCAGCTAGGGATCTCTGGGCCCATTTACAATTGCCAGGCATCCTGAGCTCATTGCAGCCACCTGCTGTAGCCTTGACTTTCTAGTTGAATTTTTTTCTCTCCTTCTCTTAACTATTTCTTTAAAACAAAATACTTGGAAGTGTCTTTTCTTTTTATAAAGTTGGTTTACACATTTTCAGTGAGTAGGAGGATTGAATAAGTGGACAGACGAGGCGTGTTTGACCTTATGCTGCGGGGAGTGTTCTGTGCCTGTGTAATTTCATCGTGTGGGACATCAGATAGCAGAGTCACGCTTAAGAAATTGCTTTTTCAATGTGTATTTAGTACTGAAATACTCCACAGAGTAAATGCAGCTTACATACTTGCGAAAGCTTTTTTATCAGAGTGCATTATTAAAAAAGAATGATTTTCTAGTTGGAATGTTTTAGATACTTTTATACCAGGGAAATTGTATTTACAGGTGGTGCCAGTCACATCCTTAGGATAAGCTCTTGTGTATCTGCAGTCCTGGTTGATGTGATCACACTGGGTTTTTCTTTGGTGCCATATTAAAATAGAGAATAAAAGCTCCCTTTCCATTCTTTTGGACTGCAGTACCATGCTTTGAATGTGGTAAATACTGATTTTATTACTATAGGGACTGCTGAGACCCTGGATGCTTTCTTTACACATAGATTCCCAGGTGCGAAATCGCTAACATTTTTGTTCAACAGTGAGAGAAATCATTTGGCGTAGGCCTGTCCCGCACTGTGTGTGGACTACAGGAGCACAGCATGCATTTTCTTTTCATAGGGTTTGGCTCCAGCATATATCAGTTAGAAAGTTAGTTCCTGATGGATTTTAGTTCATCCAAGTTTCTTAATGGTGCTCTGGCTACCATTCGTATTTGAAGTTGATTTTGATTTTGCAGTGTACTTAATTTGAGATTTCTCTTGGTGATCGAACGCAATGTATTAAGTTGTTGCTGTTCAACTGTGGTCCTTCTAGAAGGCAGCTGAATGAATTGGCTATTATACTGTCGTTGAGTGGCTTTAGTGTTAGGAGTCCAGAGTTAGGAGTCTGAGCTCATATTGTTCTTAAAATCCAGGCCACCGCCGTGTGTGTTTCAGGGTCTTGTGAATCCACGAGAACGCAGCGTTGGTAGCATTTGCGCATGGTTTCTTTTACAGTCAGACCTCTCAAAGCGCTTTATTCCTGTTAGCGTGACACTTCCCTTTCCCATTGGCTAGCCCGCGGCTGTTCAGCGTCTTCCTCAAGCATGGCCTTGTCATTGTGAGGATATTCAGAGCTCTGCTGTTTTCCCCTTGCCAATCCTCGCTGTACTTTTCTTTCCTATGTTACACTAGCAACCCTCCCCTCAGTTCTTCTCATCTCTGGTCTGGTCACATGCTTACAATTTTATTTTATTTTATTTTGATACACTTGCCCATTTCTTTCCCTTTTTCACTATCCTCTCTCTTTCCTTTACTCAAGACTTAACTAGCTTTTCAGGCCTCTGTAACTAATCGGTGATGGCTTCCTCCCTGCTCTAAGTCTTTATGTCTAACTGCTTCCTTGATGCTTGAGTTGGTAATGCCATTGGTCAGACTGTAAAACCCCAAAGTGTGCTTCTCACTCTATTCCCTTGTTTGGTTGATCTTGCCTGGTTACCCCCAACAAACATTTAGATATCATTGAACACATCGTTCCCACCACTTCCACATCCAGTCAGGACTCAATTCCAGTTGCTACTTCTTCTTCTTCTTTTTTTTCCCTCTCCCTTAGCACTTCACTTTCAATATTCTTGAATCCTTAAATTATCCAAACACGATGGTAAGTGGAGCCCTAGGGCCATCTGCCGACATTGCTAGCAGACGTTCAACGTGGAAGATACAAGCATTAACTGAGCTTTCAAAAATATCAAAGCGAACTGTGGAGGGGAGATGTCGGTAGGCAGTTCTGAAGAACACGTTGGACACAGGGAGCTAGAGATTACTATGTGTAGGTCTTACTACAGAGGGAGGGAGGCCACAGGAGATCTCCCATCAGGTGTCTGAGATGAGGCAGCGGACACTAAGATTTGGAAAAATGGATCTGAAGAGATAGCCAGATGTGGAGGAGCACACCTGTAATCTTAGCACCTGAAAAGCAGAGGCAAGTGGGTCCTTGGAGTTGCTAGCCAGCTCCCTCAGCCTAGTCATCAAATCCCAGGTCTCTGACTCAAAAACCAAGGTGGGTGGCTCCCCCATAGCCACACCCGAGGTTGACCTATGCCTTCTACATACACATGCACATTAATCCCATACAGGACATGTGGACGCACACACCCACACACAGAAGAAAAGGAGATTAAAAAATGGCTTATGACCAAAGTATTTAAATAGAGAAAAAGAGAAACTAAGCTGTCATTGTGTTCAAACAGGAGAAGGGTTGTCTTTTGGGAATGTTAGTTAGTGTGAGACGAAGCTAAAACACATCACAGACAAGATGTGTTTCTTACCTTAATGTAAAGAAGACATTTTCTCAACTGGTGTATGGAGACCTGATTCCATATCATGTTGGATGTTTATATAGAAGCTGGAATCATTTGATAAGAATATTATGGCTAGGATTAGATTATTCTAAAATTTTTTATTAGAGCACCACTATATTCCAGGCTACCCATATTGTATCAAGAGTGTACCTCGGTATGATACTCAAGAGCTTCTTATCTTTGCCCTTTTAACTACAGCTTGAAAGTGTTTGTAAAAAATATGCAGCCTAGGATAGATGGCTCAGTGGTTAAGAACACTGACTTCAACTCCAGAGACCCGGGTTGGAATCCCAGCACCACCTGCTGGCTCACAACCATCTATAACTTCAGTCTCAGGGAATTGGATGCTGTCTTCTGGCCTCTGTGGGCACCAGGCACACACGGTACGTAGATATGCATGCAGGGGAAACACCCATATACGTAAAATAAAATAAAAGAAAGAATATACAGCCTTATAATAAACACCTAAACTCCCTTTCCAACAGTTATCATAAACAGAATATCTGCATTTCTCTCCTAAGAATATTAAAATAGTTATTGAGAAATAGTTGCTTTTAGTATCTTATAAATTATATCTTATAATGTGCAGATTCTAGGTAGGAGGTATATAATCAGTTTTATTTATTTGTTCAAAGGCTGGTCTCATGAAAATTGCTCTATAAATACTTATTTTAACAACTGTTATTATTAGGGGTTTGTATGAAAGTCTGCCAACATGATCCTAATATTTATATAATAGATCAAAATATTTTTGAAAAGCTTGGTCTCAACTGTGATCTTTGTTGTTTTAAAAATCCAAAATATACTTGCCATTTTCCCTTATTTCAGCTACAGTAGTTTCTATCACCAATCTTTGTTTTTCTGCTCTTAATTAAAAAAACAGAAATTGGTACACAAAGAATCACTATCTCATATTAATTAGTGAAGTAAAGTAACGGTTTTAGGGGTGGGGATTGGGGAAGTTCAGTTAATAAAACAGTGAAACTAGCCCCTAAGTGTTAGTTAAGGGTCAGGATGGTAACTTGTTCTCACCAGTGATAGCGAGACCTTATTGCCATTATTTCCTGACTCTAAAGTAATTATAGATTCTTGCTTATATATTAAGTGATGGCAAGCTACTTTTAGAGCCTAGGCTTGTCATACACTTTCAGTAATTCAATAGAGTCAGTTATTAAGAAAAAAAAAACCACTGATGGTCTGAATAATATCTCCATGAATAAGGAAATTAATGATTGGCTGATGTTATGCATTTAGGTTTACAGAAGTTCTGTTCCTGAGGAGTCTTGACTCAGGCGATGCAGGTGTTTACATGAATATAAAATTAGCAGCTATATTTAACTCTGATTTAATCTACTATGTTATGTGAAACCTGTTTGCCTCTGACTGGAACTTATTTCAAGTTAATGAGCTCTCAAAGGAGATTTTAGATAGAGTGTCCCCTTTTAAGACAAAACCAAGGGTGGGATCGTGGTGATGTTTTCTGTTGCTCTCTTTGTGTCGGTTGTGGTTATCTAATTTGACTTAGTTAAGAGGCTGTGAAAGGGCTGGGTATGGAGCTCAGTCACAGATCAAGGTTTTCCTCATCACAGGGCTGATAGCCTGCACCTCACCCAGGGAGGGTCTGTTTTGTCTGAGATTCTCCCCCCTCATCTTCCCTCCAGCGCTGTGATGATGGGTGTGGGTTGTCCTGCTAGACTTGTTCTTTCTTATTCTGGACAGTTTGGTTTAAAAGTTATAGTACTCTTACAAACACCCTGCATTGTGGTCGTGGAAATCTCACATGTGTGAATTGAACATGTAGCGTGGATTCACAGAGGGTGTGCTCGCAGTAGTAAGCCTTGAGTCTCTTCTGAGTTGTCTTAGTTAGTATTTAGACCCTCTTTCCAGTGATTTCCCTTTTAACTTTGGGCTAGTCTGACATCATCTCCATCATCATCTTTTCTGTGTATGTGATCTTTTGTTCTACTCCTAATCTCAAAGGCTAAGTGGATATATTTTGAGGGAGTTTGAGCTTCATACGTGTGGCTTCTTTCCAACTCTATACTGTGACAGCAGAGTTAGCTGCGAGATTATTGAGTGTCCAGATCTGTCCACTACTCCACTTTCTCAAAAACAAACAAGCGGGTTGGAGGTGGTGCACACCTTTAATCCCAGCACTTGGGAGGCAGAGGCAGGTGGATCTCTGTGAGTTCAAGGCCAGCCTGGTCTACAAATCGAGTTCCAGGACTGTTATACAGAGAAACCCTGTCTTGAAAAACCAAAACAAACAAACAAACAAAAACACCCAACTCTACAACTTCCCTTTCATCTCCTTCGAATCAGGAAAAAGAGAAAAGCTACCAGCCTCCCTGGAAGTCTTGTCCGCCGCTAATTGGTGGCCATTTTATTCTGAAATAAAGTGTAGCCACTATTTTGAGGTAGAAAACATTAGTTTTTGTAATAGTATATTATACTTTATTGGTACAGTGATTATACCTGTGACTGCCATATAAATGCTTTAAAATACTGTTTATTTAGTATGGAAATTTTTTTTATCTTGAGACCTAATTGAATTACCCACCCCCCTTGTTGGGTATTCAAAGACAACCTTTACATTTTTCTATGGAGTCTTATAGACCCCAGAACTCCGTTTCATTTCCTCTTCCGTTCTACCTGATTGCATTGTTTCAGGGAAAAATGATAGCAGATTGCCCTGGAAAATTGTTTGATACGTGGATCTATGTTAAAGGAAGTGTGGAGCTAGGAATGGTGAGTCACATTGGAAATCCTGGCATTTCACAGGAGGATGGCAAATTTGAAACCAGCCTTGTCTCAGGGTGAATCCATTTCTAAAGAAACATCAAAAGCAACAACAACAAAATACTGCGTAATCACAGGGTCATGTTTCTAGAAGAAATGATGAATCTAGTAATTGAAATGTGAGTGCCATTCATTTAGAATTAGTGGAAGAAGTCGGGGGGGGGGGGGGGGCTTGAAAAATAAACTTTAGATTTTCATTTACCAGAAAGACAAGAGGAATGCAGTTTGGGGGAAGTAACAATGTATTTTTAAGGAGACAACAAATATCCAAATATCCAAGATCAAGACCCAAAATATTGTTCACGAGAAAACTGAACAGAAATGAGTTTAACTTTCTCCAGTGAGAATAGGTTGAACTGGATCATTTTGATGAAAATGTGTCGCTTTCCATTTTCCTTGTGAATAATTTCATCATTAAAACTTTGTAATTAATCTTGCTGAATGAGTCTGAGCCGGTGTACCATTACATTCTTCCACACAATTTTAAAAATCGTATTTGGATGTATGATTGAATCTTTGTCATTTGTAGTAACTGGGTGTATTTGTAGTTTAGTTGTTTGTTTGTTTTTTTTAATCTTCCTGAAAAGGATACCATCAATATTATGCCACACGTATGAGAAAGCAGGGACATAAATGTGCATAAAAGCATGTATCCACACTGGCTAAAACCAGCCTATGTGTGTTAAAAGCAAAATCCTGTGTAACATGTAGAAAACTAAGTGTTTGTAAAAAGCTCCTGGTCCTCACTGTGTCATGCCTCTTGGGAATGAATTCTGAAATTCATATTGGAAACTCTTCAACTAGTTCCAGTGACTGTTGTTATGGTCACATGGTATAAGAGATCAAAATAGTGTCACCCTTGGGTACAAAACTTTCCTAATCTGAATTGGATTTTTGATATGACAAAACCAAGTGTCTGACATTCGTGGTCTTATTTCACTGATTAAGAGTTAAGAAGCAAATGATAATGTGATATTGTTTAGCTTTACAAACTGCCAGTCCTTTAATCATAGTCCAAAGAAGCTGAGATCATGACAACTAGGAAATAAATTTTATTTTTATTTTTGGTTATTTGTTATTGGTGGCCCAATTCAAATCATTACCCTAGCAGTGTACAATTATAGTTTTCATTTCTTCTAAGTAACTATTATTTCATAATTCTTAGCATACCAGAGAAGTTGACTTTATCTCTATCTTGTTAAATAGTGATAATGAATTTAAATCCAGTTGACACAGGATTCTCTAAAGCTCTGGGAATATGTCCATGCCAGTGATTAAATTGGATTCCTGTTTCCAAGGAATTTTAATGTTTGAAGCTGTTATGAAATTATTTTTTTCGGTCTTAACCTAACTACAGTTCATATTTTTACATATTCACCAAAATAGAATCATATCTTTAAAAAAATACATGAGACCTTGCATATTACTTAGTTATAAACTACTTTATTTTGATCATGTCTTTATGTATATTGGCTTCAAAGTCCATCTCTTTATTTGATTTTAAAATTATTATTTGTTCATTGTTTGTTATTATTATTATTACTATTACCACTGTTTTGTGGGCCCGAGAGGGTGGATATGTGTACCCCAGTATGCATGTGAAGGTCAGAGGACAAATTGTAAAGCAGGATCTTTCTTTCTACCAGTACGTATGTTCCAGAGATTGAAGTCAGAAGTTTGCCCATGGGTCTTCTCTCATTCCCTATTTCTTTATTCTTCTTAGGCTTTCCCCCAAAAGAATAGAGAAAATATAAACATTTAGATTAATAATGGACATATGATCCACACAGTCAAAGGGTGTTTATAAGGGTTGGTGATATAGCTGTTATAGTACAGATGGTCGGGCTCCAACCCTGCAACACCCCCTTTAAAAAAACAAACCAACAAGGGAGAAAAAGCTGTGTCGGCCGTGTGAATGAGGCTTGAGAATGAGGCTTGGTTCTGGCCAGGGCAGACAGTGGGAACCTAGAGTAGAGTTGGCTGTTAGCGATGGGGATAGAGAGAAAAGAACTCTTTAAAGAAATCTGTGTCAGAATGGCATTCAGTGGCCCATCACATTAAATCAACACATCTGCACTGAAAGTGTTATTGAGCACACACTCCAGGGGTGGGTGCCTTTTTCTCATTTTCTTAACTTGCAAACCCTTTACTTAGCTCCAGTGTGGGTCACTACACAGGTTCTGTTTTTCCTCATTAGACACATGATAAGGAGGCCTTAAGTCTACTGTGCTAGCTCACTTTATACCTAACTTTGTCAGGTACATACCTCCTTTACATGATGAAAGAAATGAATGGCGATGCCACGCTACTTCGTAATTCCCCTTGAGGAGTGATTGGAGCCTCTATTCTTCCCATCTTCTCAGCCTTCATTGATCATATGATATGTTCACTTAGAGTGTGATAGACCCGCATTTCTTGTGCCTAGGTCCAGGAAAGCTTAATTCAAAGTATTTGAAATTGTGTATGGGTTAATTTTCTTCCTTTTACGTATCTCAGCTCACTGAGATGTTACTGGGTGCCTCTGTGGCGTGCAGCTATTTGAACAGAGAAGCAACTTAGAATCATTGCCATTTTCCCATTTTTATAGTTTTTTAAAAGCCTTTTTTTTTTCTTGATTTGTAGGAAGCTGCTCCAAAACACACCATATTAACCAAATACAAGCTTCATGCTCTCCCTTGAGGCTCCTTTCCCCTTAACTATCACAATGCTCCTTTATCCTCTGTCATAATAAGAATCTAGAAGCACTATGTTTTCCTAAATAAAGAAAACCTCTCATGCATAAAGATTCAAACTGGGAAAACAAATATACCAGAGGGTGACTTTTAATTTGACAAAAGACCTTCTACATGACAAAGAATTCCCCTGAAGATTACTTTTAAATAGACAATTCCCTTAGTGTGCTGAGAGTCACATTAAAAAATGTCAACATTTTAAAGGCTTTTAAAAACAGGCCTACACCTGTTCCTAATATTTTTATGTAAATGGTGAGTATTTACAAGTGTGTCCCCATGTGATGGGTGAATGATACAGATTTGTGAATTGCTCATTTGAGAAATAGGCACAGTGGCGGGTCTAGTTTTGCATCTCTGTTATGAGAAAACACTGACCAAGAGAAATCTGTAGGGGTGAGGTGGGATGGGAATAGGCCATTTCAGTTTACACTCCCAGGACACACTCATCTAAGGAAGCTGAGAAGGAACTTCAAGGCAGGAATCTGGAACAGGAACTGAAGCAGGGACCAAGGGAAGAGAGCTGCTTGCTGACTTGCTTCCTCTGACCTTCTCAGCTACCTTTCTTAAATGGCCTAGGCCCACCCACAGTATTCTGGACCACCATGCCCACATGAAGTAGGTTTTCCATGCACGGATGTATTTAACTGGATTCTTAAAGCACATGGAGTTTATAGCAGCCATCACCATAGCTTGTGAATCTGTTTGTTCTTTCTGAAATCATTGAATGAATAGTTTTTCTTACACTTTTGTAGCTCAGAATGTAAGGCACCACAAAGCCATACCTGTGCTATGTAATAGTTGCCTAAAAAAGAGATGGCATATATTACAGCTATTCAGTTTCCATACACTGTACCGTTTGTGGCAATCAGCACTTACTGTGTAGCACACACTAGTCTACTGATTTCTCTCTATCTCAATACAGTTCTATGTAGCTTGGCATATTATTGAATAATCGCTTTGCATACAGTGATTAGAGCAGAGACAGGTTTTGTCTTCTCCAAGGTCACATTCAGGGTGTTGCTGGAGATTTGCCATGCTGGTACCAACTCGTCTTTGTTGCCCTTGTCCCCTTCCGTGTGTCCTCACCTCTAACCCTCCACCCTGAACCCTGCATTCTTGTCATAGTGGAACACATATCAACTCACTCATTATTTTTCAATTAGAGTCAACCCTCATTTGATTAAAAAATTGACTGGGAACAGGATGGAGACACCCCAGGAGAAACACATACAACTTCAAGATAAACCCTTTTCCCCTTTAATGTTAAAATTTAACTCTGCAGTATTTACTCAACTGTCAGCCAAGTGACAAATCTACGTCAATTCATGAGGGGGCAACACTTTCTTTTAAAATTTAAAGTACGACTTTTAAAAGAAAATACAGTCCAATTAGTTTTTTTTTGACATAAAGTCAAGCTTGAGTGGCTCATAGCAGGATGGGTATCTCTCTTTCTTGGGTGAAATTTGTGAGTAAAATTAGTAAAAACCTTAGAGTAACTTGTGATTCCTCTTGCAACTTCAAAGTCAACTCTTAGAATTTTTTTTGTTTGAAAGCTGGTTAGTTTATTAGTTGGTTAATTTGTAATCTCATGAATGTTTGAGTCAACCAAAACCATGACTTTCTCTTCAATTATAGAATAACGTGGGTGTATAATTTCAATATTGTAATTACTTTTCTCCTGGAAAAAGGTATTACTTGGTTGTCTATTTTGATTCTACAGTTCACTTAAGGGACAGATGAATATAATTTTATTTCTTTTCTCAAGGAACTTGCCTCAGCTTGGAGTTAGAGAGAAGGTTAGAGCAAATAGATAAAACAACCTGGCAACCAAACCAGCTTCCATGTGATTCAATAAGGGACAATAAATAATACAGTGGAGAAGATGGACTCTGGTGAGCAACTGCAGAGAGAAAGTTAGAGGGTGAAACTTTGTACAGAAGGTGGGAATTGAATTGGACCTCATAGGTTAGATAAACTTTGAGTAGACAGAAAACATTGGGAAGATGTGATTTAAGAGGAGAGAATCCCGTCCTTGGAGGAAAAGTAGCCTATATAGTAGGGAACATCATGAAGACTGTACTGTTGAGAATGCTGTGGGGAAGCCGTGTCTGGTTGTATGGAATCCCAAACACCAGGTGTCAATTCTGCCTCCTGTCTCCTTTTTCGGAGTTCTGGGAGTCCCTTGCACATGCTAGAGAAGGGCTCTTTCACTAAGCTATATCCTCAGCCCAAGCTATACTTTTCTAATTTCAGAATCACTAGCCACATCTATCTGTCTGACATTTAAATTAGGCAGAAGATTAGTTCCTCAATGGCAGTAGCCAGCTTTCAAGGGATTAGTGGCTGTAGTACTTGCTGTGAGAATGTCAATAGCATAGAATGTTTCCATGTCACAGCAAGTCCTGTTGTTCAACACAGTGTCCAGCGGCTATAGTTTTAGGTTGGGATATGGAGAATTGTTGAGCAGGGGATCTTGTATAATACTATAAACTGTGGTTTAATTTTAACGCTGTAAACAAAAAGCAACTGCCCCCTCCTTCCCCTCTCCTTGTCTGTCTCCCTTTCTCCTTTACCTTATCCTTCTATTATTAATTGCTATTTTGTTGTCCAAGGACTGAATACAGTTTGCCAGTTCATTACATTTTGTATGTGTTTTTAAAAACGCCATGCTTAATTTCCCTCCTAAAAAATACATCACTTGTTGACCACGTCCGTTGCTCTACACAAGCTTCTCAGCTTCAAGGGGTCCCACTGATTGATTGTTTCTCTCAGTGTCTGTGCTACTGGTGTTATATTTAGGAAGTGATCTCCTATGCCGATGCGTTCAACATTACTTCCTACTTTCTCTTCTATCAGGTTCAGAGTAACTGAATTTATGTTGAGGTCTTTGATCCACTTGGACTTAAGTTTTGTGCACGGTGACAGATATGGATCTATTTGCAGCCCTCTACACGTTGACATCCAGTTGTGCCAGCACCATTTGTGGAAGATGCTTTCTTTTTTACATTGTACAGTTTTGGCTTCTTTGTCAAAAATTGTATGTTCATAGGTGTGCGGATTAATGTCAGGGTCTTCAATTCGATTCCATTGGTCCACATGTCAGTTTTTATGCCAGTACCAAGCTGTTTTTATTACTGTATCTCTATAGTAGAGCTTGAGGTCAGGGATGGTGGGTGCCCCCAACTGGATCAGGCCCTCTGGATAAGTGAGACAGTTGATTAGCTTGACCTATTTGGGAGGCACCCAGGCAGTGGGACCGGGACCTGTCCTTAGTGCAGGAGCTAGCTGTTTGGAACCTGGGGTTTATGCAGGGACACTTTGCTCAGCCTGGGAGGAGGGGACTGGTTCTGCCTGGACTGAATCTACCAGGTTGAACTGAATACCCAGGGGAGTCTTTGCCCTGGAGGAGATGAGAATGGGGGGTGGGCTGGGGGGAAGGGAGGGAGGAGGGGGGAGGACAGGGGGAATCTGTGGCTGATATGTAAAATTAAATTAAATTATAAAATAAAAAAAAAATCACTCATATGCTAATTCTGTAACCAAGGAAATAGAGGATGATGGGAAATAAGTAACTTTTTTTTTTTTTTAAATTAAAGTAGCTTTTGAGGAGAATTCAGTTTGGTTTGTCATGTTGGTCAGATGCAGAAAATGATTTGAGTCTAGAGACTGGGACAGGAACGAGGCGATGTTGCGATCCTTTCAGGAGGTAAATTAATATTAAGATGGGGGCTGAAGAGATGACTCAGGATGACTAAGATGTACAGAGATGACTCAGCAGATATACTGTTCATGCAGAGGACCCGAGTTCAGTTCCCAGCACCCACGGGGGCTGGCTCAAAACTACCTGCAACTCTGGCCCTATGGGGACTCTGCACTCCTGA
Organism: Peromyscus attwateri; assembly: GCA_902168425.1. Taxonomy (NCBI): domain Eukaryota; kingdom Metazoa; phylum Chordata; class Mammalia; order Rodentia; family Cricetidae; genus Peromyscus; species Peromyscus attwateri. The sequence continues at coordinate 16,498 of CABHPP010131620.1, read as the reverse complement.
CTCCCAGGGGCATCTGCATTCATGTGCACAAATTCATACACAGACCGGAATGCATACACATAATCAAATCCTTAAAATTTGTACTTTTTGACCTTCTCAAGTTGTTTTAATGTTTTAGAATTTATTTTTAGATAATATAGAGATAGTGTGTATGACATTGATTTCATAATTCAGTCAGTTTCTTGCTTGTCTGCTATATGTGAGAGACCATTAGTATCTCTAGGGGACACATCCTCGAAGACACAGTGTGTTGCTATTTTAGGAATGGCTTCACTGCTGTGATAAATATTTTATTGCTTAATATTACTTTTTAATAATTTGTAACCAGTAATAAACTTATATAATCTGTGTTTATTTTTAATATTTTGTTGCTAATAATAGTCCTACCAGCTTGTAAACACTGTGGTTAAAAATGTGCAAAGATATTAAAAGTACCACATACTTGGCTTCTTAGAATAAGAGTTTCTATTAATATCCTAAAAGTGTATGAAAACGTAAGAGAACCCTGGCCCCTTAAATACTCAGTGTGGCCACTCTTGGTGTTGCCTGGGATTGGAGGAACATCTTGGTTATCCTGTAACTAAATCTATTCAACTTTCAATGAATTTTTGTTGCCACTAATGAGAAGTTATATGGTCCCAGTGAAGGACTTTCTTGATAAAAGTGTTTGCTCAAGTGTCACAGGGACGTTCTACACAGAAAAACCGAGGCTCAGACAAAGGCTTATACAACCCGATTAGTGTCTGAGATAAAATGACTGGATATTGTACTTTCTTACTGATCTCATGAGAGATACAGTATCTTAGGGCTGGGATGAAATATTACAAATGAGTAATCTAGTTCAAATATAACTTCAGTTTTAGTATCTCCTAATTAGTACGTTTTCTGGTCACTTTTCCGGAAGGATGTGACCCTTTGATTTGTAATAAGAAAATTATCTTCTAAGCCTGTGGTTCTCAACCTGTGGGTAGCAACCCCTTTGGGGGGTGTTGGACGACTCTTTCATAGGGGCCACCTAAGACCATTGGAAAATGCAGATATTTACGTTATGATTCACAACTAGCAAAATTTCAGTTATGAAATGGCAATGAAAATAATTGTATGGTTGGGGATCACCTCAGCATGAGAAACTGTATTAAAGGGTCATAGCATTAGGAAGGTGGAGGACCACTGTCCTACGTGCTGATGTTCTTACCATCCTAAGCTGTGTAAAGAGTTTGTGTTTTTCACTGTAAGGCAATCAAGAGCATAGGCACCACAGAGAGGGACAGCCAGTGGCTTTGGGAGTGAGAATAAGCTTGGAGAGGATGATATAACTATTGTCCAATAAATTAATATTTCTCACAGTATTTCAAAGACACATTTAGATTGCACTTAAGTTTTCTAAATTAGTTTTATGCTTTTCAGTATTATGTAGTCTTTGTAGCATCCTAAATAATGTTTATTGAATCTAGTGAGTGAGAGACTGTGTTAATGAGTGCAGACTTAGTTTTTGTATCTTAACAGGTCATTCAGATAACTCTAGTGATCAATATGGGTGCTCTAGTTTTGGTAAAAGTTGCAGTACAAATTAGACAATGACATCTCAACTTCATTATAGGAATCTTTTCTTACTTATAAAGGCACCGCCCTAAAGTACTAATCTAAAAAGGTTTTTCCCAGCAGCAGTTATTACATGACCTTCTATAATTATGATTTTTAATTGAACGTGGGTAAAGACTATCTTCAGTTTTTACCTTATAACCATTCCATATTCTAATTATACAGTTAAAACAGCATCCCAATCAAATTCTTGATGAAAACTCAGCTTTCAACTCCCTGCTCTTGCAGTTTTTTTCTTATGCAGAGGCAGAAATGACACTCCTGAGCTCCATTCCCTAGCCCCAATATGACATCAGATGGCTGCTCACCATGTCATGGTACATTTCTCTTGGGACTTTTTTTTTTTCCCAATGGTAATCTTCATAGCACATCAAAGGTTCTGTCTCTTGGCAAGGCAAGCAAGGTTCATGATATTTTCCTTTTTACTAAAATCACTTTGATCATACCTGACACTGTTGTTTTCAGCTAACCTGTCTTTGGTGGGGCTGGCAGACCTCGCCTCCTCTTCTCCGCATGCTAGGTGGGACTACTGAGCCCTTCTGGAGAGATGAAGTGATGCTTCAGGGGGCAAGCACCCCTACACACACAGAATACAGAGCAGACAGTACCACATGTCAGAGGATGGTCAGATGAAGGGAGGAGTACGGCTGTCTGTGAAGAGAGCAGCTCGAATGATATAGTGCCTATTTAGACACAGTTATTATTTAAGTAAGCAGGAGTTGCTGGTTACAGAGTAACTTTGCAGAACAAAAGGGCTTTGTCCTCCAGGCCTTTAGAAGAGTTTGCCATTTGCAAACCCCGTTCTGCTGAGGCCCCTTTTTTTTATTGAGGGCTGATTTGTTACAATGGTCGACCATCTGGCACTTCAAAACTTCTGAGACTTTCAGGGACAAAAAAATGATTGTGGGCAGTGTCATTAACTCTCAGATATAATGATGCCACCATTTGTGGGGTAGATGTCTACCTGAAAAGATGAATATGCTTTCCTTAGGAACTTTCTAGTGGACTTCATTTTGTGTGAAAAGAGTAATAATACATGTGATGGTTTAAAAAAAATTCAATTTAAGTAGAAGAGATTTTTAAAATAAATCTCATCTATCATTATTCATCTCTACATCTTTGTCTGAGTGATATCTATTATTGCTATCTTATAGATCTTTCCAGAATTGTCATAGATTATTCTTACACGAAGCATCATTACTCTTCCCGCCTTTAGGGATATTCATATGGCTTATTTCTATATATGTATTCCATACTTACTTATTTGCTAGGATCATTCACTTTCCCATGGCTCCTCACCATCCTACTTGGTGAATCCGGCCATCATTTCTTTATTCATTTCCTGTTGATAGATAGATGTTTAGATTGTTTTCAGCTTTTGGTGGTGTTTAATAGGCCTTATTGAGCATTCTTAAGCACATGTTTGTGAATTCCTGTGGATAGAATTTCTGTGTCCAAGATGATAACATTTAAAATCCTCCTGTCTCCAGACTGGGAAGGTTCTAGTAATCCTCAGAGGTTTAGCCTAGTTCTGCCAGGCATAGAACTTCATTCTCTCATCAGCCCACGGTTTTCTCACAAGCTGCCTCACTTCATGGTCTAAGTTCACTGCCTATGTTCAGTGGACCATGTGGGGAAGAAAGAAAGGCACACTGTAGAGCTCAATGGTTAGAGCACCTACAGAAGGAAGTGAGGGAAAGAAGACACACATGTCAATCAGAGCGTGGGAGGGGAAGGGAGAGATAAACCAAAAGCGAAAATTACGGTCTCTATCTTTTGAGGAGCCATATTTATGCTTCATATGGAAAATACGTAGACTGGCTATGGGTGCCGCGAGTGAAGGATAGTCATGCTTAGGAATTTCAGGTAGATTTGGGTGCGGCTTTACAGAGTTCTGAGTAAGTTAGTAAGCAGGGAGCTGGCAGGAACATGGTAAGAGTTGAAACAGCAGCTCAGCTATGATTCTGTGAGCCAGAAGAATCCTGAAGACTCCCGGGCTTCATATTAGAAGCAGAAGTTGAGCTGATCTCCTGGGGGTTAATTTGACCTTTTCCTGTGTTCACTGCCTGTTCAGTTCCCCCAAGTACTTATTCATAGTGCGAGAACAACGTCCTTCTAAAACAAGTATCTGTTTTTTGTTTGTGAGAGAAAATTCTACATGTAATTCTGGCATTTTCTTTACTACTAGTTAAGTTTTTATTTTTCACTGTGACTTTTATTTCCTAAACCTGGGCAGTCCTGCCAAGTTGGCAAAGCTTTATTAAACCTCTAGAAGACTTTCTAGCCTTCTTCCTAAAGCATATGATGTGGCTGCATCTCCACCTACAATGTCAGTAGACATCTGGAGTGCTGATGCTCGGCCGCCTGAGATCATTCACTCTTGCCTGATGCTGCATCATTTTCAGAAGGATAGAGTTTGGAAACATTAACTTGTCTTGGAATTATTTTGAGTCACCTAATAAAGTGCTGTCTGAATCCTTAAACATTTGGAGGATGCTGGAAAGCTGACCCCTGCACCTGGCTGGCTAATTTAGAAATGGATCAGCTGGCGAGCCTGCCCCTGAGCCCCTTCCCCACCCACCCACTCTCCTGAGGAAGATAAAAGCTCTTTGTGCCCGTCAACACCCCTGCTAAAATCTTCTGGCCATGTACTATGGGAACACATAGCGTATTGAATTTGTTTGTCTTATGAAGGATATTTTTTTATTTCCCAACAACCTCCCATATTATTATCAAAATAGAGACAGCATTTATTAAGGTGGACATTATAAAATCAGACCTTGCGTACAGTCATATTGCCCAGCTTCCTCGGATGAAAGGAGACTCCACCCCTTTCATCAGGGGGCTTAGGCCTCCATCTCTTAGTTGAACTTTCTGCCCTTGGGGGCTGTATATTACCTTAAATAGCTTGCAGCTGACAGGCTGCGCTGCTGGCCCAGGCGAACTGAGGCAATGTAATGGATGGGGTAGCCTCTCCTAATGGAACCACAGTGATGGGAGACAATGAGGAGAAATCTCCCATCACGATCAGGGGCTTGGAGCTACTTTATTTTATTTTATTTTTTTAGCTCTTCCTTCCAAGTTAGCACGGTTATGGAGAGGAGAAATGAGGTTATTTGACTCACAAGAAATAAGCAGTCTTTCCTTGAGTCAGAATGGGCTTAGGGCAGGCAGAGCGCTCTTGTCCATGCCTGAAGCTGCTCATTTTGGTAACAAGTGAGTCAGCCACCATGTACCAATTTATCCATGGTCACCTATTGACCTCCATATGCTTTGCTTTAGTGGCCCCGAAAATGTCTTTCTTTTCTTTGTGTCCGTTGTGTTGGCCACTATCAGGAGAAATCTGCTAGGTTTTATGTAGAAAATACACTTTATCACTGCATTTTTTAAAAATGTTGGCTTGGGGTTTAGAAGGAAGGAATGCTGAAGAGCCACTCTAGGAGAAAATACCATTTTTTTGTTGTTGTTGTTGTTCCCAGAAAAGCCTTTCTTTAATACTAAAAATCTCTTGTTGCTTTCATAAAAATTACAAAGAAGTTATCTTTTAGCAAATTATATGCAACACAGTTTTTAAATGTGGGATGTTTCTTCGTTAGCCTAGCCTTTGGAAGTTCATGCCAAAGCCATACAGATTTCTTCATTTTGACATTGGAATGTGGTTTTAATTAGGTAATTTGGATTGGGATTTTATTGGTTGGATTTTCCTGTGTTTCTCCATAGTTCTGGAGCCTTCCTTCACTTTCTCGTGGAACTGTATGCTTACTTTTGAAACATGATTAGTTAGTAAAGATTCCTGGCTTATTTAGGTTGATCTCTGATAGGGACCGGTAGTGTGGAGTGTATTCCCACCCTTGAGGATTAGTGAGCAATTTATTTGCACACTAGTTTAAACTGAGGAAATGTCAACTGTTTCAAATGCCACCATCCAATTTGTTGTCTCTCTGGTGGCTTTTTAATTTCACTGGAGACTTCTATAGGATTTATAAGATTTACAGAAGATAATGTATCAAAGAAAAACTTGGTGCAAAAAGGGGATATATATCACAGAGATGGTATTTCATGGACTGAATTTAAACAGAGAAAATATCATTATCAGTATATAGGAAGCAATTCAGTACATTCATATTTTACAAGTCTTGCTTTTAACGTCTCCTTACCAAACTGTGAATTAGAGGCTGGAGAGAGGTAGCTGAATGGTCCAGCACTTCCTCACCTTAGGAAGGCCTTGGATTTGGTTGTCTAATACCAAATAAATAAACAAGTAAACATAACATTTTAGGTTTAATGTGATTGCATTGTTTAATTCAAAGGAAGAATTCAGAGATTGGGACTAGGCAGATTGCCTGGCCGTGAAGAGTTAATACTGCCCTTCCAGGGGACTGGAGTTTGGTTCCCAACATCCAGGCCAGGTGGCTCACAACCTCTTGTAATTCCATCCCCAGCAGACCCAATGCTTTCCTCTAGCCTTTGTTGGTACCTGTTCTCTCATGCATGCGCGTGCGCACACACATACACTTAAAAAATAAAATAAAGATAATCAAAACAGGAATTTAGAGATGCCTTGGTAGTGACTCCACCTTCTTGGAGTGCTCCATGTTGAATAAAGACCCCCTGGTTTGTACTCACCACCTTTGCCCACTTTGCCATCGAACTAGGTCTCCCTACATCTCTGATAGCTTTTGACCTCAGTGAAGAGATTTCTATCTCAGTACCCCCTCTTCTTTACTGGCAGAGGATGGCGACTCTGAGAATGGGCGTTGGTCCTGATGCAGCAGCTTTGGGATGTTCTGCTGCAGAGCTGACAACGGGACAACCTTCTTTATCCTCAGCCTGTGTAGAACACATGCACTTATCTCACTCATTAAAGTGTCTCCTTTGGGGGGATCTGCCCTAAAAAGGATGCTGTTAATATATCTTTTGACCTTTATTCTTGTGGAAGGGTACAGGATATCTGAGGCACTTCTTCTGGCACTGTGCTCCTCGGTCTGCTGTAAAAACCCTTGAAGTCTAAGAGCTTGCTTCTGCTGTCCTATTGCCTGTTGCTGGGTAGAGTCTTTGCAGTTCCCTTTTCTGATATGTGTGCATGGGGAGTGGCGTGTTTGCACACGCAGCTCACGGTCCTGCAGCAAGCACTCTGGGTGGTAGCTGGACGTTTGCCCAGCTGAGAGAGGTTGCTCTTTTTTTCTCTCTCTCTCCTTTATTTATTTATTTTTCCGTGGTGGCAATGACAATGTTGGTGGTTTCTTTTGTCTTGAATTTATGTAAAAAGTTTATTTGCTGCTGTTCAAAGATCTCTCAGCATGTGGCCTGAGCCCTGGCAGACCAGGCCCCATGGTTAAGCCAGTTCCTGAGAATGAGCCTCCCAGGTTTCTGAATGTTGGTACCTCACTTCTGTCAGTTCTGCTTTGAGCCACATTTGCAGATTAGTTTTACTCTAGATTTTTGGAATAGTGGTTAGAGGAAGTTGAGAGTCTCTGAGATCCAGAGTATCTCTTTATCCATCTGAATCCAGTGCACTGGAAATCACATCAAGCCATTTTGCCATGGGGGGCATGTAGATTTTTTTTTTATGAATCAATAATGAAAATATTTTAAAAGCTTGTTAAATTTCGTATAAGCAGACATATGCAAAACACATGCTGTTGAAATGCTGCTGTGAAACTAAGTTGGAAATGAGGTGGGAAGCAAAGGGGCTTGAAAATCAGAAACATGAAGCAGTGATGGGTACTCATTCCTGGCGCATTCTTGCTCTTCTCTGTGAAAAGGAACTTCTCCCCCCCCCCCCATAGGTTTAAATGGGTGCTAACAACTCTGATAGTCAAGAAATTGAAGTAGTCATTGGGGAAATGATGTTCTGATTTTAACGTGTATTCCCAACCTTTGGCTATTGACTTGATATAAAAAGTAAACTTAGTTATATTAACATCATTCCGTTTGTAATGTGTCACCGTTAAAACACTGTTTATGATAAAAATCCTCCGCACAGCTAGAGAAAGATGTTTCCTATGGACATTCCTGCCATTCTTAGCTTTTATTGCTATGCTAAATAGCTATGTAAAGCCAAAGCAGCAGAGCTGTAGGATGCCTGGGACCAGGACAAAGAAGATATAGTTCCTTCTGAACATTTTCTTCTAAAGTCACCACACCTGAAACTTCATGCTTCTCTGAGTGCCATCAAGGTGGGAAGTAAGTTCAGTGCCATTGGCTGTTAAAATCAGAATATTTCCCCTCGTGTTGTGTCCGTATCAAATTCTCCCTATGAAAACAGTCTGAGTGACTTTTTAATAAGATCAAAGAACTTTTAAAAAGTATTTTCCTCGTCATTTTGCCTTTACAGCCCTTTTTATTTTCTTTGCACAAATAATGGAATTAATCAAGCCTGTTTTCTTTTGTGGCTGGTATTGTGCGGCACACCCACTCCCTTTTCTTTTCATGGGTGGGCTCCCAAGGGGAATATGGATCCTGGGGTCTATTCAGGACTAAGACAATGTAAAGGATACTGTACTGAAGTTTGGGGCAGGGAGGCCTCCAGGAAGCGGGAGTAAGCTTCAGTGAAGCTGGGTGAGGGGTGGTGGAAAGGGAGGATGCTGATTAAAATAATAAACAAGGGCTGAGGAGAGAGTCGATTGCCACAGTGCTGGCAGATCAGGTCTGGGAGTCACTGGGGCTGCTACAGGCTCCTCTCGGCAGCTGCGCACCCTGCCCTGCGGAGGGCATCATGGGATTTGTCTCAAGACCTTTCCTCCGGACCCAAGCCAAGCAACTTTTAAAACTTTTAGCTCCGCGGCACTGACAGCATATCCCTTAGGCTGAGCTGAAGTGGGGAAGCGGAGAGAAACTAGCTTGGTGGTCACCATAGCAACTCAGCCGGCGGCTGCTGTCTGGGAGAGTGGGAACCGGTGGTCTCCTGTCTCGGATCTTTGGCGTTTCTACAGCTAAGAGCACACTCCTGCTTACTGGAATTCTACATAAGTCGTGCTGTTTGAAAACTGGCTCTTTACCCAGATTTTTTTTTCCCCTTTCTTTCTTTTTCTTTTTGAAGCCAGTCTGAATGGAGGAAGTTGGTAATGCTTGGCTTTTTTTCCCTCCCTTCTCTCTTGCAAGTTTCCAGGCTATAGCTCTTTACCCCCCTTCCTTTCTGCTGTGTGTAATTGAGACCAAACTCTAAGCCTGGGCTCAGGAGAGAAGAGTGGTGGCCTGCAGGTCATTAGTGAGGCGAGCAGAAAGAGACCCCGGGCGTCTCAGGGCAAAAAGGAGACCATGCCAGCCTCCTGGAGCACCGCTACGAGAAAACACAGAAGCAAGTCTCTGCCTTCCGAGCTCCGAAGTCCGTGAAAAAAGCGGACCCAAGGTGGGGTGGCTAAAATGTCCCAGCGCAAGCTGCTGATGCTCATGGGCCACCACCGCTCAAGGGCAGGGACTGTAAAGGATTTTACAAAGGATTCGAAAGTATAGCTAGAAAAGATACGGGTTTTAGAAGTTGGACGCTGTTGTCTGAAGGAAGTTTGCCAGGAGGATGTAGGCTTCAAGGGCTCCCGGACGATGATTGGTCTGAACTTCGGCTTACGAGAATTGTTGACAAAATTTGAAAAGGTACGCAGAAAGCAAACTTCACGGACGTACTTTTTCCTTCCCCCATTTCGGCTCTCCTCTTTCTTCGTCTTCCTCCTTTTATTTCTTCTTCTTCTTCTTCTTCTTCTTCTTCTTCTTCTTCTTCTTCTTCTTCTTCTTCTTCTTCTTCTTCTTCTTCTTCT